>JAWPHD010021120.1:0-29310 GCA_037043455.1 Cyrtodaria siliqua | reverse complement strand
AGAATAGTCACTGACATGTATAAACCGGTCCAATAGAATAGTTACTGACATGTATAAACCAGTCTAGTAGAACAGTCACTGACATGTATGAACCAGTCCAGTAGAATAAGCACTGACATGTATAAACCAGTCTAGTAGAACAGTCACTGACATGGATGACCCAGCCCAGCAGAATAATTTAACTGACATGGATGAACCAGTCCAGTAGAATAATTTCACTGACATGGATGAACAAGTCCAGTAGAATAGTCACTGACATGTATAAACCAGTCTAGTAGAACAGTCACTGACATGTATAAACCAGTCTAGTAGAACAGTCACTGACATGGATGAACCAGTCCAGTAGAATAGTCACTGACATGTATAAACCAGTCTAGTAGAACAGTCACTGACATGGATGAACCAGTCCAGTAGAATAGTCACTGACATGTATAAACCGGTTTAGTAGAACAGTCACTGACATGGATAAACCAGTCCAGTAGAATAGTCACTGACATTTATAAACCAGTCCAGTAGAACAGTCACTGACATGTATAAACCAGTCTAGTAGAACGGTCACTGACATGGATGAACAAGTCTAGCAGAACAGTCACTGACATGGATGAACAAGTCTAGCAGAACAGTCACTGACATGGATGAACCAGTCCAGTAGAATAGTCACTGACATGTATAAACCAGTCTAGTAGAACAGTCACTGACATGGATGAACCAGTCCAGTAGAATAGTCACTGACATGTATAAACCTGTTTAGTAGAACAGTTACTGAAATGGATGAACCAGTCCAGTAGAATAGTCACTGACATGTATAAACCAGTCCAGTAGAATAGTCACTGACATGTATAAACCAGTCTAGTAGAACGGTCACTGACATGGATGAACCAGTCTAGTAGAACAGTCACTGACATGGATGAACCAGTCCAGTAGAATAGTCACTGACATGTATAAACCGGTCCAATAGAATAGTTACTGACATGTATAAGCCAGTGTAGTAGAACAGTCACTGACAGTTATGAACCAGTCCAGTAGAATAACCACTGACATGTATAAACCAGTCTAGTAGAACAGTCACTGACATGGCTGAACCAGCCCAGCAGAATAATTTAACTGACATGGATGAACCAGTCCAGTAGAACAGTCACTGACATGGATGAACCAGTCTTGTTAAATAGTGTAACTGTCGTGGATGAACCAATCTATAACTATAGTGTAAGTGTCATGGATGAACCAATCTAACATAATGTAAAAAGGACCCTAACCATTTTTTATAGCAATTCTTATAGTAGATGTAATTCTAATTTATTCTTCTTATTTGCAGCTGGCAGTAGAGATTGCTTTGATACAGCAAGGCATATCTCGGGTACAAGCGGAATTCACCATGTGGATGAAACACTAAATCTAAATGCCAACCGGACTTAAAAGTGTAGTGTAGTCATTTTTGGACAGTATCGAAATATCACTGCCAGGTAGCACACCTGGAACATCAGCATATATATACTATTTAATTGACAATACAAACACAGGCTTATAGTACAACAAACAATAATGGTTCTAGTTTTATATTGTGTATGAACAAAACAAATTGCTGATTTTGGTCATAGTTACTTATTTGTTTAATATGAAGATAATGTTTCTAAATTAATTTGGGCAGAGGCAGAACAACACAGCTTTTCTTTTCTGCAAATGTATAGTATTTGTCTTTCTTTGCAAATTCAAGTTCAAACAAATGACATTTTTGAAGCTATTAACTTTATTGTAATTGTATTTGAAGTTGAATTATATTAATTTATACTGTTTCAGGTTATGACTTGATAAATGTTATGCCATCAGTATGTTCCTGGGATGGTAAATAATTTGAGAACAACAATCTACACTTTTTTCAATTAATTTACATACAAATATTTTGGCAGAGTAAAAAATATAATTGAATTATTTTTATAAAAACAAACATAAAACATTAAAGGCAATTCTGTGGGCCTTGGTTTATAAAAAATCCTGCATAAGGAAACATATTTTTACAAACTCTACAAGCAAAATTTCAATAGTTTTATTGCCGATTTTTGAATTGTTTGGGTGTTTGTCATGCTTACTATCATCAAAGAAGTATCTGAGTGAGATTTTTGTAACCATTAGTAATATTTAGGACACATTCAAGTCCTTTTCATTTGCAGTAGCATCAGAATGTTCATATGTTCGGGGTTCAGGGTCAACTGAATATTTTCATTTTAAATAAAAAATTTCATATAATTTGTTTTACTTGCCACACATATTTTTAAAATCTTGGATTTTTTAAAAAACTTATAGTGTCATTATTTTTTCATAACTTCTATATTGGATATCAATGTTAATGTTTATTTAAAAAGCTCGATGCAAATCGAGTTCGCATGTAACGAATTGCTATACTCCCGTAGGAACGTATTATGTTGTGACATTTACCGTTTGTCGGTCTGTTCGTTCGTCTGAATGTCTGATAATTTTTTGCAAGGTATAAGGTCTACAACAATGAAAAACATCTTCAGCATGATCAAAAAAAACAACACATCTTGTAAAGGACCATAACTCCCTGAATTGTACTGTTTGAATTATTTTCTTTTGAAAAAAAGTGTAACCTGGAACTCAACTTATAATTTACCAGTGATTGTAATTGTGGCTAATAACTTTCAAAGCATTAGATCTGCTTGTTATTGCACTTATAATTTATTTAATTTTTACATATGATTCCACTCTTTTTAATTTATTTATTACCTCTTGCAGAAAACAAATATAAAAGAAAAACTCAAAATTGTATTTAAAGGGACACCAGGCAATCTTGAATTTTTAAAAACTAGCGGCATTCCAATATTATATTTAAACCTATAGTAGAATAAGAAGAGAAAGTTGAAAATTTCATTTAATTATATGCAAGCAGGTGTAAAGTTAAAATATTACTGGATTAATAAAGCGAGATGCAAATTTTAATGCTTGATAAAAATTTCAAAATTGCTGTATGTCTCTTTAATTATATGCAAGCATGTGATACTGCATAAAAAAAACAAGGAACTAATGCTAATAAATGTTCAAGATTGGCAATTGTCCCTCTTTAATAAACAATGAAGGCTACTTTTCTATGTCAATTGCTATTTGATGACTGTAAAATTTCCGGATGGACACTTTGGGAGCCAGAACATACTCTGTCCTCACTCCCCGCTCTATTGCATATAATTTATGAATTACATCATGTACATGTAACATTAATTTTATCTCAACCAACCCCATAAAAAGCAAATACATCAAATTGTTATGAAGTATCTGTTTTATATTTATGTATAATTTAATAGATTTTAATTATATGTTCAATAGATGATATCTTGTTATATATATATATATATATATACAGGTATTTATTTTGACTGAGCTCATTTAACTTGGGCCCCGTGTGGTTCCCGGGGGGCCCCGTGTGGTTCCCGGGGGCCCCCGTTTGGTCACGGGACAAAGAAGAGGGCCACTGCAGATCCCTTTGGAGGGGTAGAATCCCCCCAGATTCATGTTCATTTTATCATTTTTTGTTCATGTTCATTAAAGGTCTTAATCATGATCCCTGCATTGTTTCAGGTGCTATCTCACTCGCATCAAAAGAGCAGTGACAGAAAAACAATAAACATGGCTCCAGCATAAATGGAGTTTCTACGATAGAATTTGTAGCAACTATGCAGTTCAGGGTGAGAAGGTTCTAGGCCCATTTTCCATATTTTATCTCGATGTACATGGAAGATGAGCCTGGCATGTTCATGCCTGTAAGGCGCCATATAACCTTTTCATATGTTGGTGCGCCTTAAAACCCAATTCAACCAAATCATTCAACCAAATCATTTAACTTGTATCTTGCTTCGACTCTGTGCACAGCAGTAGTTATCAAGTTGAGATATACATCTGTAATATCATATCCATATTGCAATGCAAATTACAATTTTATAGATAAAATAAATAACCCTGTCAATTTATATTGTCTTGTTTGTTAATCTCCAGCAGTTAATATCTTGGCAAGTTCAAAGGCTAGGCACACATGATTGCATTTTGTGTTACAGTGTTTGAATGTTAAATAAATCTTTATTTTGTTTAAATTACGGCATCCCTTTAGTTTTTCAACTTGACTTGCATATTTGCAAATCATTATCAATATTTCAATAGTTCAAAGCAAATTGTTTCGGCATTTTAATAGATGTTGATCATATTGAACCAATAATATATTTAAACCTATGGTAAAATAACAAAGAAAATTTTTACAAATCCCAAGTGTTTTTACCTAGATTTAGATATATGCAAGCAGGTTTAAACTCAAAATAATACTGGATTACTAAACTGAGGTGCGTTATTAATTCTTAATAAAAACTTCAAAAATTGTACTCTGTCCCTTTTTGAATGTGGTAATTATAGATACAAAAACATCCCCAGCAATGTTTGTGGTCGTTATTCTGTTTTTGGGCAAAAGTATACGTTAGTTTTGATAAACCCAGTTATCTAACTTAAATGGTAAAAAAACAGGATAAGCGATCAATTTACCTATGTTTATGGCCATTACTATGTTTTCACGCAAAAATGTAGGTTAGTTTCGATAAACCGAGTGAAAGCATAGGTTAGTTTAGCTAGTTATCAAACGTAATGGTGGAAAACTAGGATAATCAATTACCCGTCTGTAGTATTTCCGATGTCAGAATCGGAATTTCGAAGATATCTGTGGAAATATATTGAAAATCGCATGAAATGTTCGGAAAACAAGTCCGAATTTGGAAATACACATATATTTTTCGGAATATCTGTAGGACTTTGCAATATTTTCCGCGGACATTACAATAATTTTCATTCGGAAAGTGTTTCAATGTGACATAGTCATTTTTTGATTCTGAAAAGAACATGAAGAAATGAAGAACTTTTAATTTTTTAGCATTGGTAATTTTTTAGAACAATTATTTTTTTGAATGAAACATTTGCAGTGACATCGATGTATTTCGTAATGCGTATACACCAATATGAATTTTAACATTTTATTTAATGTGAAATTGACTCTGATTCGTGACAGGTAATTTTAACTTAGAAATTGTTATGCAATGTGTATTCTACTCTAACAAAATAGATTTTATTTCATCGAGAAGTGAGAAAACTATATATTTTCACGAATGCGAATCTACGACTCATTTTTTTAGTTATTGAGTTATTTCCAGTCCAATGATATAACTTTTATAGCAACTGGTAGTTTTGTAAAAAATGACCATCTGACATTTTTTACTAAATGACAACAATTCTGAAATACTTGACCTGAGTTTTAAAATCTATAGCTCATTTTCTTAGTTAGACTAGGTACAGTCAAATGATAAATATTAAACTGTTATTTTCTAAACAAATTAAAAAAAATTGTTTTTGACAATGATTGATAAAAAACCCCCACTATAACCCCCCATAAAATAAATTGTTTTACGTAATTTGTAGCACATTTTAGGCCATATATGACGGTCAATTTTTTTTGTGGTAGTTGGATATTTTCTTTTTAATACATAGAAATTCTACACTATAACAGGGTTTTTAATACTATAATGTACTATAATATAAAACCCCTGACTATGCTATATGCAAATAAGCACTACAATTGTTTTTAATTAGTTCATGTCTGTCTAAAAAATTGAATATATTGTAAGTGCTTATTTGCAGTAAGCATTTAAAAAATCTTACTCCCAGATAGTACTAAATTATATTCATGATTCATTTTTAGTTTAAACTTATTTATTTTACATGGATTTAACGGAAGCTCTATGAACTTATTTGAATCACTGTCTTCCTGGGTAGAACCAGTACTAAGCAAATGCAGTTAAAGTGTCTTGCTCAGAGAAACAACGCATATGACGCAATGGCGGGGATCGAACCCATGACTTCTCGATCATGGGTCCAACTCTATACCACAGCGCTCCACTTTTACACTTTTAACCCATTGATCATGAATACTTGAGATTAGCTAATTAATACAGACATCCAACACTCGTACCAATGAATTTATGATATATCCATATGCTAATATCTTATTCTGAACACATCTGATGATTGTAAATTAAGACTTTATAGGCTGGCTGTGTCACAGTTAGTCATGTGACTTTCATTAGCCAATGAAACTGGTGCTTCTATATGCAAAAAGATCTGTCGTATTTATTTGGAACAATAATAAATGATTATGAAATATATTTTTTATAAGTGACTTGGGAGTGATATAGTAACTTATAAAACAAGGATATACATGTACATTATTCATGCAGGATACCATTAACGTAAGTATTATTATACCACCGCTTCGAAGAAGTGGGTCGAAGCGGGGACTATATAGGAATCACTTTGTCGCGTCTTATTATTTAACAGATAATAGTGACATGGTTGCATATTTGCTTCTAATTTTTGGTATGATGTGAAAATACGTTATGAAACCCACATAAGGTTACATTCCACTAATTATACAGGCTTCATAAGGTTAAACTCCACTAACCTTTAAACAAAATTTCACAAAGTTTTTAATTATTTGTCCTGTTATTTAACAGATAGTGGTTGCATATGTTCTTTTTCATCTTTTATAACGTGAAAATATGTAATAACCTCATAAAGTTATGCACTACTAATTTTAAGACCTCATAAGGTTAAACTCCACTATTTTACGTTGTGTCACGTCTCATCCCGTTGCATTATTTAACAAATAGTGGTTGCATGGTTGCATATTTGCTTTTCCTTTTTGCTATTTTGTGAAAATACATTATGAGAACCACATAAGGTTACATTCCACTAATTATACAGATTTCATAAGGTTACACTCAAATAATTTTTACATATGATTCCACCGTTTTTAATTATTTCTCCTGTTATTTAACAGATAATGGTTTCATATTTTCTTTTTCTTTTTTTATGATTTGAAATACATAATAAAATCTTCATAAAGTCACACACTATTAATTTTAAGACTTTATAAGGTTACACTCCACTAATTTATGCCGCGTCACGCCACCTTTTATTATTTAACAGGTAATAGTTATATGGTTGTTTTCTTTTTTGTTATGATGTGAAAATACATTTTGAAAACCACATGTGACATTCCACTAATTACAAGACTTCATAAGGTTACACTCCACTATTTTTTACATAAGATTCCACTTAGTTTTTAATTATTTGTCCTGTTATTTAACAGAAAATGGTTGCATATGTTTTTTTCTTTTTTTATGATGTGAAAATACGTAATAATAACCTGATAAAATTATACACTACTAATCTTAAGACCTCATAAGGTTACACTCCACGAATTTACGTTGTGTCGCATCATTTCCCGTTGCATTATTTAATAAAATAATGGTTGCATGGTTGCATATTTGCTTTTCCTTTTTGGTATTTTGTGAAAATACATTATGAAAGCCACATAAGGTTACAATGCACTAATTATACGGACTTCATACGGTTACACTCCACTAAGTTTTACACAATTTCACTAATTTTTTTAATTATTTGTTCATATTTTTTATGATTTAAACATACATAATGAACACTTCATAAAGTTACACACTATGAATTTTAATACCTCATAAGGTAACACTCCACTAATTTATGTCGCGTCCCGTCCTTTCGCGTCCCGTTGTATTATTTAGCAGATAAAGGTTGTATATTTGCTGTTCTATTTTGGTATGATGTGACATACTTAATGAAAACCGTACACGGTTACACTCTACAAATTACATAATTATAAGACTTCATAAGCTTACATTCCACTAACTTTTACTTCAGACTTACATATTTTAACTATTCGTTGCATATGATCATATTTTCTTTTCCTTTTTAGCTCTACTGATCAGAGATCAGCAGAGCTTATGCCGTGGTGCGGCGTCCGTCGTCCGTCCGTCTGTCCGTCTGTCCGTTAACTTTTATTTGTAGCGACTACTCCTCTGAAACTACTGGATGGATATTCATAAAACTTTACAGAAATGTTGCCCATGAAGTCTAGTTGATCCTAGCAAAAATTCATTTTGATGTGAAATCCAAGATGGCCGCCAAAGCTAAAAATAGATTTTTTAAATTCAAGTTTGTAGCGACTACTTCTTGAAAACTATAAGTGATATTGATATGGGACTTTTTCTAAAATGATCAGCATGACATGATGTTGGTCCTTGTCGAAAATCGTTTTGATTTGACGTTAAACCTGGCTGCCAGCGGCCATCTTTGTTTACATAGAGTTATATAATGAAAACTTGTAGCGACTACTCCTCTGAAACTACTTGACGGATTTTCATGAAACTTCACAGGAATGTTGCTCTTGATGTCTAAATGATCCTAGCAAAATTTCAGGTCTGCCGGAAATTCAAGATGGCCGCCACGGCTAAAAATAAATTTTCAAAATACAAGTTTGTAGCGACTACTTCTTGAAAACTATAAGTGATATTGATATGGGACTTTTTCTAAAATGATCAGCATGACATGATGTTGGTCCTTATCAAAAATCGTTTTGATTCGACGTTAAACGTGGCTGCCAGCGGCCATCTTTGTTTACATAGAGTTATATAGTAAAAACTTGTAGCGACTACTCCTCTGAAACTACTTGGCGGATTTTCATGAAACTTTACAGGAATGTTGCTCTTAATGTCTAATTGATCCTAGCAAAATTTCAGATCGGCCAGAAATTCAAGATGGCCGCCACAGTTAAAAATAGATTTTAAAAAATAAGTTTGTAGCGACTACTTCTTAAAAACTATAAGTGATATTGATATGGGACTTTTTCTAAAATGATCAGCATGACATGATGGTTATCCGAGTCGAACATTATTTTGATTCGACATTAACATGGCTGCCAGTGGCCATCTTTGTTTACATAGAGTTATATAATGAAAACTTGTAGCGACTACTCCTCTGAAACTACTTGACGGATTTTCATGACACTTCACAGAAATGTTGCTCTTAATGTCTAATTGATCCTAGCAAAATTTGAGGTCGGCCAGAAATTCAAGATGGCCGCCATGGCTAAAAATAGATTTTCAAAATACAAGTTTGTAGCGACTACTTCTTGAAAACTATAAGTGATATTGATATGGGACTTTTTCTAAAATGATCAGCATGACATGATGTTGGTCCTTATCAAAAATCGTTTTGATTCGACGTTAAACGTGGCTGCCAGCGGCCATCTTTGTTTACATAGAGTTATATAGTAAAAACTTGTAGCGACTACTCCTCTGAAACTACTTGGCGGATTTTCATGAAACTTTACAGGAATGTTGCTCTTAATGTCTAATTGATCCTAGCAAAATTTCAGATCGGCCAGAAATTCAAGATGGCCGCCACAGTTAAAAATAGATTTTTAAAAAATAAGTTTGTAGCGACTACTTCTTAAAAACTATAAGTGATATTGATATGGGACTTTTTCTAAAATGATCAGCATGACATTATGGTTATCCGAGTCGAACATTATTTTGATTCGACATTAACATGGCTGCCAGTGGCCATCTTTGTTTACATAGAGTTATATAATGAAAACTTGTAGCGACTACTCCTCTGAAACTACTTGACGGATTTTCATGACACTTCACAGAAATGTTGCTCTTAATGTCTAATTGATCCTAGCAAAATTTGAGGTTGGCCAGAAATTCAAGATGGCCGCCATGGCTAAAAATAGATTTTCAAAATACAAGTTTGTAGCGACTACTTCTTGAAAACTATAAGTGATATTGATATGGGACTTTTTCTAAAATGATCAGCATGACATGATGGTTATCCGAGTCGAACATTATTTTGATTCGACGTTAAACATGGCTGCCAGTGGCGATCCTGTTTACATAGAGTTATATAATGAAAACTTGTAGCGACTACTCCTCTGAAAATACTTGACGGATTTTCATGAAACTTCACAGAAATGTTGCTCTTGATGTCTAATTGATCCTAGCAAAATTTGAGGTCGGCCAGAAATTCAACATGGCCGCCATGGCTAAAAATAGATTTTCAAAATACAAGTTTGTAGCGACTACTTCTTGAAAACTATAAGTGATATTGATATGGGACTTTTTCTAAAATGATCAGCATGACATGATGGTTATCCGAGTCGAACATTATTTTGATTCGACGTTAAACATGGCTACCAGTGGCGATCCTGTTTACATAGAGTTATATAATGAAAACTTGTAGCGACTACTCCTCTGAAAATACTTGACGGATTTTCATGAAACTTCACAGGAATGTTGCTCTTGATGTCTAATTGATCCTAACAAAATTTCAGGTCGGCCAGAAATTCAAGATGGCCGCCACGGCTAAAAATAATTTTCCAAAAAACAAGTCTGTAGCGACTTCTTCCTGAAATCAAAATCAATCAGTAGAGCTTCAAGGTCATTGACCTCTTGTTCTTATTTAATATGTGAGAGTCCACATATTTTTTAATTACTTGCAATTGAGACTCTGCTGAGAACAACCTTCAGAGTATTCCCATGCATCCATATCAAGGAAATTATACCTATTCTGACTGGACACCAATGCGGTAGTATTAATAACCTCATAATATATATAATATTATAAACCCAAACAGGTATTCTAATATACATAAAACAGTTTAAATTGCATTTATTCAGTACTGTACTGTATTTACAGTTCACTGTACACATTCAACAAAAACAAGTTATTTAGATAACTATTTGAATGTAAAGTGTACAACAAAATTTGAGTTCATTTTGTGTAAATGGCGATAATGCATATAAGTGATGTAACGAGGCAGACCATTTCAGACACAAACACGTTCGCCTATTGGAGAAAACGTTACTTCAAAACTGGCAGCTACATATCAGTACAAATGGATAAAATACATTATATAAATTTGCAGCAGGCCATATGAACCTCTTGTAAATACACGTATGTATGATTAATATAAGTAATAGATATTCTTCTGCAGAAATTTGAAAGCAAACTATTTACCGAAGAAAATCAGATTATCTGAAATTTCAAATTATTCTGGAAATCGAGCATCAATTGGAATAATTTCCGCAACAGAATTGCAATATTTTCCGAAGAAATGCCCATGTCCAAATATTTTCAAAAAACAAAACCGATGTCCGAATGTTTGCCGAAGCAAATGCCGGTCCGAATATTTTCCAAAGGAAATGCCAGACGTCCATTATGGCGGCAAATGTTTTCCAGAGAAAATACTTTTGTCCGAGTTTTAGCCGAACTATTGACGATGTCCAAATGTTTTCCGAAGAAACGCATTTTTGGACAATTTTGTCCAAAGATATCGGAAAGCCGAAGACTTTATTATCAGACTTTATTATTATTAGACTTTATTATCAGAAAGCCGAAGACTTTCTCAGGAAAATGAATTTATCTGTGGACATTTTTTATTATTTATTTTCGAAGTCCGACTTATTTTCTAGTAAAACCTATGTCCATTACTCCAAAGATTGGAATTATGAATTTATTCCGCAGACTTAATTCGGAATAACGTGGAAATTATAGAGATGGGTATCCTAGGTCTTCAAGCAAAATTATAGTTTTTATAAGTTTCGATAAACCAAGCCAAAATAGTTATCAATGTAACAGTCGAGCAACTAGGATAATGATCAATATGGCCGTTATCCTATGTTTTCGAGCAAAAGTATAGATTGGTTTCAATAAACATAATCTATCTGTTCATGCCCAGGCAAACGCAGTAGTCTTGAATATTTATAAGTTAAAAAGTTAAAACTATATGGTTACACGGTATATGGCTGTCTTAAGTTGTTCCTACGATCACTGTTGGCCATGATAATTGCCAAGGCTAATTAAGTTCTGGCCTCCGGTGACGGTGATGTGGAATAAGTGCAATTTGATATCAATTTGACTTTTAGATACGGTGTGGTATTACATTTGAACAAACATTCTTTTTCATAACATTAGGTACTTATTTATTCTGTTTATCAGGTTGACGAACTTGATGCGACATCTTGTCCCTGTTTAGAAAATATCACGGAGAACGTAAATTTGATATGTCCCTGTTGATATTTTAATCGGCTTATTAACAGCATGTAATGCAAACACATGAGACTACATATATTACTTTTTTTATTTAAACAAATGATATGGTAAATAAACAGTTTAAATAATCATAATATATCGATCATTATGACATAATATAACCACGAGGAGAAACCAAAACAAAGAATTTGCGGGAAAACGCAGGTTACGAAACTGGCATATTTCTCCCGTTTTTTTGTGTTTTTCCGATCTAATATATAAATATTCATGGAACTTAGTTTGAATACCGTTATTTTTTTATAAATTGAACACTTATAACCCGAGAAAAACGTTATTTGAAAATTATTCGTAAATGGCCCCTCCAATTACGAATTCGCAAATGGCGTGTCGATAATTCGGAATTATCGAGTATTCATAATTGGCGTGCTACATGCCTATTGCATTTTTTTTCCGGTTCATTGATTTTTGATGGAGTTACAGCCCAATTGACTTTTTTTTTTAAATTTCTTGTCAGCTCTACTTCTCCTAAACGCCTTGTTGGATTTCGACGAAACTTGGCAGGAAGCATCGGTAAGATGTCTAGTTGTGCATATCGCGCTTTTGTTCCATTTTGCTAATTTATGACGGATTTATGGCACTTTGACATTTTTACTTTACATTTCTTGTCGGCGCTATTCCTCCTAAACGGCTTGTTGGATTTCTACAAAATTTGGCAGGAAGCCTCAGTATGATGTCTAGTTGTGCAAAGCATGTTATATCAATGAAATTTCGGACAAGTTCGAAAACCAGCTAGATCTAGTTAGTAACGACAGGTTATGGCCCTTGATTTGTTGAAAAATGCTGTATTGTATTTTTGTATTTTCCTTTGTTAAATCTGTAGTTACTTCATTTTTTATCTGATGTTTACCATATTTTTTTAGAATGTTAATATAAACCCTCCACCCCCACCAATTTTTTATGAAATTTCATTCATAGAAGAAAGTGGGACAATTTAAAAAATACCCATGCCAAACTAGACACAGCAGACATATTGCCCATGATTACCAGGTGAGCGATCTAAGGCCATCCTATCCCTGTTGTTTTTGCAATGTTTTAAAAAAACTACTGATGGGAATTGTATGTCTACAACCCTTGATATAAGAGCCGTTTTAGCCAGTAGAGCATCCACAGGCCCTCTTGGGCCTCTTGTTTTTAGTTGAATGGCATTTTCTTTTAAACAAATGCATTTAAATGTCATCTCAGCAAACGGCAAACTCCATTGTTTTTAATTACTAAAATGTTTACAAACTTTCATTTAAGTCGGTGGTGGGGTGATAAGAATCAACCGACTGCTCGTTACTTAGCAGAGGGGTAGAACCCTCCCCCACTCTCCCCGAAATGTAACCCACCTGTTGACCGTGGGTGGAGACCCGTGACGTTGGAGAAGGGAATCCTGGTGGTTGAGTGACGTGGAGATCTGGTAGTTATCTCCACGTTACAACACACTACTTTGGTCCGGACTTCAACTAGACGGGCGGTCAGATTAGCCCGATCTGATCAATCGGTTTGTCACGCCAGCTATACGGGATCCTAGATTCTTGTTTAATTCAAATCTCCCTCAGTCCCTCTCGTTTAATATCTTGCTCCCTTTTTATTTTTTTGTCCTCTTTAAACATAATGTTGAAAGGATCCTTTATGGCGGTGGCGCTAGGGCTAATCATGTATTTCTGAACGCTATATGGCTATACTCATGCCACTTTTAAGCGGAACATAAGTGCGGCTCTTCGACTTTTCAGTTAAGGGGTTATGTCCGCTGGGTGGTATGAGGGGTCTGATGCGTTAGTTTTATATGAGTATACTCTTCACGTATTCTTGGCATTTGTCTGTCGGATATCCACAGCAAATGTCCCATTGTTGGGCTCCGAGGTGGGTGATAAGCGTGGAGAATGAATATCAATTGCCAATTATGGCACCAAAACACACACACAAAACTACTCATACTTCTAAACGATCACGAGAAGAGTCCGAATCTGAATCGGATGAGGATATTTCTCATTTAAATTGGCCTCGTTTTCTGAATATTATCGCTCTCGATGATAACACATCTATCACTAGACTCTCTACTTTTGCCATCTTCAAGGCTTTACTTGGCATCGCATTTTTTGACACTCCTTGTTGAGTGTGCCAAAAGATCACACTCTGACAATCTCCTTTCTATTCAAACGTTTGTAAATATCCGTGTTGAGGTTATCCCTCACATTTCAAGGCAATTGAACTTGCCTTAAATTATATTCAGGAATCTGATGATGACCATTTTGTAATCTTTTCTGATTCACTTTCGTCTCTTCAAGCACTAGGTAATATGAACCATGATAACCCAGTTGTGCTTCAACTTTTAGAAAAGTACAATTCTCTTATAATTGATAATGTTATTATTTTCTGCTGGCTTCCAACCCATGTAGGAATACGTGGTAATGATAGAGCTGATAGTGCTGCTAAGACAGCATTAGATTTACATATATCTAATACTAAATTACCTTATACTGATTTTAAAAGTTGTATTAACACATATATTCGTAACTCTTGGCAAACCGCTTGGGATTTGTCAGTTAACAATAAACTCCATCCAATTAAACCGTTATTCGGAGAATGAAGTTCTTCTAGTAGACCATTCGTCGAGAGGAAGTTGTCCTAGCCCGGTGCAGGATAGGGCATACACGTTATACTCATTCATATTTATTACAAGTTAAGCAATTACCAGAATGTATACCCTGCTTTGCACCGTTAACTGTCAAAAACATCTTATTGGAATGTGTAGACTTTGGTCCTATGCGTCAAAGGTACTACAATGTTAATACTATGAAAGAGTTATTTGATACTGTAGATTTTAGTCTTGTTTTAGATTTCCTAAAAGAGATCAGACTATATAAATCATAGTTATATTACACCTAATCATCCCTTTTTTTTTTTAACAGTTTTATCTTTATATATTTACATTAATTTTTAATTAATACTTCATTTCTTCATTTTTCATTAATTTTTGCGCACAATATGACCTATTTATGTGTCGACGTGCCGTAAAACACCATTCATTCACATTTCTCTCAATTCTTCAAAGGATGTAGTACGCTCCAGGGAACTGCACTGCACTCTTGAAGAAATGGCCCAAAACCTGAAATCTCAAGGTGTGACTGAGGTAACGCGCATCAGTACGAGGCGGAGTGGCAAACTCACTCCTACAAATACTTTTGTGCTTACTTTCAGCACACCAAATCTGCCAAAGACCATCAAAACTGGATATATCATTCTACCAGTTGACCCCTTCATTCCAAACCCTCTTCGATGTTTTAACTGTCAACTCTTTGGTCACCATAGAGAAAGATGCAAGCGAGCTGCTCCTGGCCATAGTGACTTCGCCAATTGCAAAAAATGCTGCTCCTGTCTGTGCCCTTTGCGGCCAGGAGGGTCATAGCGACTTCGCAAATTGCAAAAAATTCCGCCTCTTGCGTTAACTGCAAGGGGACCCACGGAACTTTCTCTACGAATTGTCCGAAGTGGAAGCACAAGAAGGAAATACAGAAAGTTAAGATTGAAAAGAACATTTCCTTTCCTGAAGCTAGGAAACTTGTTGAAGAAGGATAAAAATATCGGACAGGGAAAGCAGCATTCAAGGACGACAGTCAACCACAAAACACAAAAACAAACAGGCAAACGGACAAACGAAAAGGCAAAAGTAATAAAAACTGCTAAGTCTAACTCCACCCACTCCATCTGGCAAATCATATGCCGATGCGAGTAGGGTTGAGAAACCAGCTACCAGGTCTATCGCGGTGCAGACCGTGATAACCTGGCCAATAGACTCCAACGGGTTTGCTACTATTCCCACCTCTGTTCAGCAATCCTCTAAACATCTTCAGCCTCTCAAACTGTGGTCCTCTTAAATAAGCCTCCTGTAGCTTCCAAACCTCTTGTGGCTTCCAAGCCTAAAACTCCTTCAACTATATCATTAACAACTCCTACACCTACTGCATCTACTTCATCTAATTCGACGGACTCTAGTACAACCAAGAGTCCACCACACCCGACGAACTCTTCCAAAGGTTCGTCAAATCCGACGAAGTCTCCCAAGAGTTCGTCACCAATCAGAACTGCTGCCACGGACGTGACAGCAAAGAAAAAGAAAACTCCCGGGTTAGGGAAGCAGTCAAAAGGATCTGATGATCCGATTGAACTGCACAACAGATTTGGAGATGGAGGGTGATGATCCAGCACATCTGGAACTCCCAAAGTCTCCAAGGTCTGCCAAACCCAAAGGCCGTAAGCCCGTACTTCCGCCTTAGTAACGACAAAATAAAATAAGATCATTCAATGGAACTGCCGAGGTTTGAAACCTAATTATGATGAAATCAGCTTACTTTTAAATAAACACGACCCTAGTGATAAAATATCTTTTAAAAACTATTCATTGTATAACTATCTTTGTGATACAGATGATAAAGCTTCTTGTGAATCGAAACATTCCTCACAGAACTGTTGCGTTGAAAACTGGTTTGCAAGCTGCTGCGGTCAGTGTTACGATGCACAGAGTTATAACAATATGCTCCTTATATTTACCGCCCAGTTCGTCACTAGACCTCAAAGATCTAAATCACCTAGTTGCACAATTACCATTACCTTTTATAATCTTGGGTGATTTTAATGCACACAACTACATTTGGGGTTTTAAGGATATAAACGATAAAGGCAAGAAAGTTGAGGATTTCTTAGCCAAAAATAATTTGTGTCTTTTTAATGATAACAAATCACATACTTATTTACATCCAGCAACAGGCTCTCATTCTTCCATTGATTTAACAATATGCGATCCAACGCTCTTGATGGATTTTTTGTGGAGTGTTGGTGACGACCCATGTGGAAGTGACCACTTCCCCTTATTTTTTGAAAATATCGGCCCTCCACTTCTCGAAAAAATGCAACGATGGAAACTTCGCAAAGCTGATTTAGATACATTTCAATCTCTTTGTGAGGAACAGTTAAAGCCTTCTGTTTTCGAGGATGTCGAAGACGTAGCTGCTCTTTTTACCAAAACCCTTCATGATATAGCTGATCAAACTATTCCAAAAACCTCGGCAAATCCAAAACGCTCACATAAACCACGGTACAATGATGACTGCAAAAAGGCAGTCAGCGATCGTAAAGCTGCATTGAATGATTTTAACTTACGGCCAACTCAAAATAATTTAGATACTTTTCGAGTTGTTCGTGCGAAAGCCCGTCGTACTATTAAGGATAGCAAGAGAAAATCCTGGAGATCTAGTGTATCTAGGCTGAACTCTCGCTCATCACTTAAGAATACGTGGTCCGGAAAATAAAGTTGTTTAAATCATCTTAAGAAATATAAAAATATCGGACAGGGAAAGCAGCACGGGCATTTGTTGATTTACATATATAGTTTATATTGCTACCATATCGTCCCTTATTTTTTAATAGTTTTATCTTTATATGTTTACATTAATTTTTAATTAATACTTCATTTCTTCATCTTTCATATTAGTTTTTGCGCACAATATGACCTGTGTATTTGTCGACGTGCCGTAAAACACCATTCATTCATTACATTCTTTTTCTAAGAAATAATTCCAGATATCGCCGATTTTCGTCTAAAAACGCAACGTTTCCCCCAAAACTCACTAAAGCCCCAACGCTCAGATGGTACACATTTCTCATTTTGAAGCTTAATGTATGTTCTTTCAGAAAATCATACCCTACAAAATTCCCCAAACTAAATCTCTCTCCTTTCGCTATCTCTAAGGCCTTACTCGGCATTGCCGGTGAGCCGAGGAGTGTTAAGAAACTGAAAAATAAAAAACTTGTCGAGTGTGAACGTAAATCACACTCTGACAATCTTCTTAAAATCAGAATGTTTGTCAATATCCCTGTTGAGGTGATACCTCACATCTCCCTCAACACCTCAAAATGTGTGTTACGGTCTAGGGAACTGGAGCACTGCACCGTTGAGGAAATGACGCTTAACCTCAAATCTGAAGTAGTTCGTTTGAATACAAGGCGGTCACTCCTACTAATGCATTCGTGCTTACTTTCAGCACACCAACTCTTCCTAAAACGATTAAAACTAGATATATTATTCTACCAGTAGACCCTTTTATCCCAAACCGTCTCAGATGTTTCACTTGCCAACATTTTGGGCAAAATATGAACCTCTTTTTGATCGAAAACCGAAGGCCATTTGACCATTTGGTCTTCGTATTAAACCAAAATTAAGAGACTGAAATCGACCTAAATTTGATTGCCAAGTACAAAGTACCACAAATTCTACCGTGGAATTTGGAAACACCAACAATTATTTTCGATCTTTGTAATAGTGACAAATCCAGTACAGACCCTACTGTCTTTCAAAGCAAATTTATTGAAATTAAATCGAAATCAACATATATACACAGATGGTTCTTAAGATGGAGATAAAGTAGCTGTAGCAGCTGTCGTTCACAAACACAGCATAAAGAGCCGCCTGCCTGACAAGGCCTCTATCTTTTCAGCTGAACTTAAGGCAATTGAACTTGCCTTAAATTATATTCAGGAAGCTGATGATGACCATTTTGTAATCTTTTCTGATTCCCTTTCATCTCTTCAAGCACTGGGTAATATGAAACATGATAACCCAGTTGTGCTTCAACTTTTAGAAAAGTACAATTCTCTTATAGTTGATAATGTTATTATTTTCTGCTGGCTTCCAAGCCATGTAGGAATACGTGGTAATGATAGAGCCGATAGTGCTGCTAAAGCAGCATTAGGTTACATATATATAATGCCAAATAACCTTATACTGATTTTAAAAGTTGTATTAACGCATATATTCGTAACACTTGGCAGATGTGTCAGTTGACAATAAACTCCATTCAATTAAACCGTTACTCGGAGAATGGCGTTCTTCTAGTAGACCCATTCGTCGAGAGGAAGTTGTCCTAGCCCGGTGCATGATAAGGCATACACGTAATACTCATTCATATTGATTAAAAGGTGAGCAATTACCAGAAGGTATACCCTGCTTTGCACCGTTAACGGTCAAACACATCTTATTGGAATGTGTAGACTTTGATCCTATGCGTCAAAGGTACTACAATGTTAATACTATGAAAGAGTTATTTGATACTGTAGATTTTAGTCTTGTTTTAGATTTAGTATTGACCGAGTTATTTGATACTATAGATTTTAGTCTTGTTTTAGATTTCCTAAAAGAGATCAGACTATATAAATCATTATAATGTGTTCTTATATATATTTACTTGTTTATATACCCGTCGACGGGCATTTGTTGATTTACATATGTAGTTAATATTACTACCATATCATCCGTGATTTTTTTAAATATTTTTATCTTTATCTATTTACATTAATTTTTAATTAATACTTCATTTCTTCATCTTTCATCAGTTTTTGCGCACAATATGACATATTTATGTGTCGACGTGCCATAAAACACCATTCATTCAGATTTCCTGAAGGAAGTCATATAAAATACCCGTTTTCGGGCAATTGTTGATTTACATATATAGTTTATATTACTACCATATCATCCCTTATTTGGAAAGTTTTATCTTTATATATTTACATTAATTTTTAATTAATCCTTCATTTCTTCATCTTTCATCAGTTTTTGCGCACAATATGACCTATTTATGTGTCGACGTGCCGTAAAACACCATTTATTCTGTGTGTGTTTGTGGTTGACTGTCGTCCTTGAATGCTGCTTTTCCTGTTCGATTTTTATATCTATATTTACAATGTGATAATAAACAATTACAGTTGGAAAACATGAATTTGAAGTCAACCATTGTTAAGTAGAAAAAAACTGTACAAAAAATAAAAGGGGAAATCAAGAATGGTAAAAAACTTGTAAAATTGCAAAATAAAACACTTAAGAACAAAAATGCAATACTTCGGCGAATACGATTACACAATAACCGTTCCTTTATTAGCATCAATAAACTTAAAAAATCAAAATGAAGAGCTGAAAGCTAGTGTGAATAGATTACAGCTGCAAATTGAGAAAATAAAATAATACAGGTTATGTTTACAACCCCAGATAAGCAGTCTGAACTTAATGCATCTCTTGCTGAAAATGAATGGTTGAGTGATATAGTAAATGCAGACACAGAAACGACCTCGCTTTATGATCTAAATGAAGGTAAATACAGCTACGAAATTCGCACTTGTATATATGATTTGCACCAGGGTAATAACATGTTTAGTCGACAAGTTGCCATCAAGGTCAAGCGTGATTAACATGAATGTTGAAGGTTTAATTTTATCGCAAAAACAGTTAAATTAGCAGCTTATTCAAAAAATCAGCTTAATTTTAAATGAACACAACCCTATTGCCTTTTGTCTTCAAGAAACATTCTTGAAGACAAGTGATAAGGTATATTTTAAACAATACTCACTATACAATCATATTTGTGATACCGGGGACAAGACGACTGGTGGAGTTTCGATAATCGTTAATCGAAACATTCCTCACAGACCTGTTGCGTTGAAAACAAATTTGCAAGCTATTGCGGTCAGTGTTACTATGCACAGAGTCATAACAATATGTTCCTTATATTTACCACCTAGTTCTTCACTAGACCCTAAAGATCTAAATCACCTAGTTGCACAATTGCCATCACCTTTTATACTCTTGGGCGATTTTAATGCACACAACTACATCTGGGGTTGTAAAGATATAAACGATAAAGGCAAGAAAATTGAGGATTTCCTAGCCAAAAACTATTTGTGTCTTTTTAATAATAAGTCGCATACTTATTTACATCCTGCTACAGGCTCTCATTCTTCCATTGATTTAACAATATGCGATTCAACGCTTTTGATGGATTTTTCGTGGAGTGTTGGAGACGACCTCTGTGGAAGTGACCACTTCCCAATATTTCTTGAATATATCGGCCCTCCACTTCTTGAAAAAACGCAACGATGGAAACTTCGCAAGGCTGATTGGACTACGTTTCAATCTCTTTGCGAGGAACAATTAAAGCCTTCCGTTTTCGAGGATGTCGAAGACGCAACTGCTCTTTGACTTGGAGAAAGCTTATGATACTGCATGGAAGTATGGTATTATGAATGATCTTCATGACCTTGGTCTTAGAGGCCGATTACCCATTTTTATAGAGAAATTCTTAGATGATAGACAATTTCTTGTCCGAATGAGTTCAACCCTCTCTGATATTCATCAACAGGAGATAGGTGTTCCACAGGGCAGCATATTCTCTGTCACACTTTTTAATATAAAGATTAACAGTATAGTAAAATGCATCAATCCAGGTGTGGATTGTTCGCTATATGTTGACGACTTTGTTATATGTTATCGTGCAAAAAACATGAATACTATCGAGAGACAATTACAACAATGTCTAAATAAACTTCAGACCTGGTCTGATGAAAATGGTTTTAAATTTTCTAAATCTAAAACTAATTGTATGCACTTTTGTCAACTTTGTAAACATCATGAAGACCCTCATCTGACACTGGATCGGTCACCAATACCAGTAGTGGATGAGATAAAATTCCTTGGTCTTATTTTCGACCGTAAATTAACGTTTATACCACACCTTAAAAGCTCTTAACTTACTTAAAATTGTTGCAAGCACTAATTGGGGAGCAGATCGAAAAGTCCTCTTGCGACTTTACAGATCTCTTATCCGATCCAAGCTGGACTACGGCTCGATAATATATGGATCGACTCGCAAGTCGTACTTGCAGATGCTCGACTTTTCAACTTTCGATAACGTTTTTAATCCTAGTTGTGAACCTCTTTTTGATCGAAAACCGAAGGCCATTCGACCATTTGGTCTTCGTATTAAACCAAAATTAAGAGACACTGAAATCGACCTAAATTTGATTGCCAAGTACAAAGTACCACAAATTCCACCGTGGACTTTGGAAACACCAACAATTGTTTTTGATCTTTGTAATAATAACAAATCCAGCACAGACCCTACTGTCTTTCAAAGCAAATTTAATGAAATCAAATCGTAATACAGTAACTTTCAACATATCTACACAGATGGCTCTAAAGATGGAGATAAGGTAGCTGCAGCAGCTGTTGTTCACAAACACAGCATAAAGAGCCGCCTGCCTGACAAGGCCTCTATCTTTTCAGCTGAACTTAAGGCAATTGAACTTGCCTTAGATTATATTCAGGAATCTGATGATGACCATTTTGTAATATTTTCTGATTCCCTTTCGTCTCTTCAAGCACTGGGTAATATGAAACATGATAACCCAGTTGTGCTTCAACTTTTAGAAAAGTACAATTCTCTTATAATTGATAATGTGATTATTTTCTGCTGGCTTCCAAGTCATGTAGGAATACGTGGTAATGATATAGCTGATAGTGGTGCTAAGGCAGCATTAGATGTACATATAACTAATACCAAATTACCTTATACTGATTTTAAAAGTTGTATTAACACATATCTTCGTAACTCTTGGCAAGCCGCTTGGGATTTGTCAGTTAACAATAAACTCCATCCAATTAAACCGTTACTCGGAGAATGGCGTTCTTCTAGTAGACCCATTCGTCGAGAGGAAGTTGTCCTAGCCTGGTGCAGGATAGGGCATACACGTTATACTCATTCATATTTATTACAAGGTGAGCAATTACCAGAATGTATACCCTGCTTTGCACCGTTAACGGTCAAACACATCTTTTTGGAATGTGTAGACTTTGATACTATGCGTCAAAGGTACTACAATGTTAATACTATGAAAGAGTTATTTGATACTGTAGATTTTAGTATTGTTTTAGATTTCCTGAAAGAGATCAGACTATATAAATCATTGTAATGTGTTCTTATATATATTTATTTGTTTATATACATAGTTTATATTACACCTTATCATCCCTTATTTTTTAATAGTTTTATCTTTATATATTTACATTAATTTTTAATTAATACTTCATTTTTCATAAATTTTTGCGCACAACATGACCTATTATGTGTCGACGTGCCGTAAAACACCATTCATTCATTCATTCAAAAGGAGAACATGACCATTTACACACACGAAACCACAAAATTTGGCACGAAATATTCGGGATACCATGTTTCAGATACTGAGGGAAATATGTATGTAATTGGTATGCGCGAATTGGTAGCAAAGTCAGGTAGAGACACTTTAAGCGCACTGGAAGAGATTTTGAGGACCTTGGAAGCCGACCTCGCAGGTAAAAGAATACTTATGAACATCACAGCGACAATGAGCGATAGGGCGAGCATTGAGCACAAGCTTCAGGAGCTCAGTCCTCATGATTTGAATTGGGAAACTCTTTCTCATGCGGACTAGATACCAGCAAGCCATTTTCTTAATCTTTTCTGTGGTCTCCACAATCTTGTATATTTCCCTAAAGTAAGTGACAAGGCTGTATTGGAAGTGGAAAAGGAGGCCCACCTGTATATGACAAAGGATTTCTAAAAGCAAGCGAATCGGGCTGGTCAATATATCCAAAGACAGACTCTGCGTATTTGTTTTGTTTCTGTGTTCCAGCAGCCTTGGCCTTTATTACATCTAAAGACTGGTGAGAACTTCTTCCAAAGATTTGGCAAGAGAGGCGGATGAAAAGTTCATTCAGTTTAATCTCTTCACCAAGGAATTCCTAAAAGAGAACAATATGTGCAGTTTACCATTAGAATTGTTTCACGCGAATAGGTTTAACATTCTATTCGAAATCTCTGCTGCGCTATTATTTGTACACACAAAGATAGAGGAATTTCTCGAAGGAAATCATGGAAACAAGCTTCTTAAAGCAGTTCTTCATGACATTAAAACACCAGCGTACCTTGCTGCATGTAAAGCCTTGGGACTAATAAGTAGATTAGTGACGAGTCCTTTATGGTTTTTGTTAGATAACAAAAACATCCATATTCTGGAGAAGTACTATTTACAGCTTGTGAATTGTTTGACCACGACAAGTGTAGAAGATTTCATGAATGGTAGTGTGCTTATATTTGGGGAATCAACTGTTGTGAAAAGGGATGTCATTTTTGCATCTCTTCTCGAAGCGTGAGAGCACGATGACATAGCTGAAGTCTAGTTGAAGTCTATCTGAGAGTAATACTACAAACACTGGGGATGGTGGCCAAAACATTTTTCTCTGACCATTTGCCTAGAGGAAGATGGGACAATGCTGCAGATGAAATAAAGGCCAAGGCTGCTGGAACACAGAAACAAAACAAATACGCAGTCTATCTTTGGATATATTGGCCAATTGCTGAGAAAAAAATCCGAACATTTTGGTCCTTGCTTCTGAAGCGTGCATCATGTACACTGCCAATAAAACAGACAAATGGCTGTGAAGAAAGACAATGCAGAGACAAAAACTCGAAAAACTGCCATCCCCTCCACCTCGGGAAAACATGTTTCATGAAATAACATCTTTAAGATCATGCTTTTTGTGTACCTTTTTTTTAAATCTTGTTTTTTATTTGAAATCAGGAACTTACTACTTGAATAAATTTTAAAGTGTTATCAATGAATTACATTATAAGAAATCTAAATACTGTTGTTTTTTTTAGACGGATGATTTTGTATTAATCTTATATGTATAGATGAAATATGTAGCTACCCGTATCTGATATTACTGCAAGGTTAACTGACAATTTGTTATTGTTTCTAAGTTTCAGACGCACTGTGGTTATTCATATTTTTCAGTTTCTAGGGTATGCACACTGGTTTAACATTGTCTACGAGGTGGACCCTGCTATGTATTCGTACAAGCTCCTGACTGACTAGGAAGAGGGAAATCTGAAAATGGTAGTGTCTTAAATTGTACTAGTAAGTGTTTTGTAAGGTGAAATACCTTACAAAACACTTACAGAAAAACGATTGATATAAACGCGAATTTGCAAATCCACATGGGACTGTTAGGTACTGTTAGGTACTAATAGACATAATTTGATATCGTGTTTCATCAACAGTAAATGAAATAACTTTTGAACCACCATAAAAGATACATTCTCTATTTAACTGGCATTCAGTTTAATTTAAAATACCTTTTAAATGGTGTATGATACTTTATATTTACAAACATTTGAAACCCTACAATGGCTTTAGGTTAATAGGCATCATCCGGTATCATGTTTCATCAACCGTTGAAAAAAATAAACCTACAATAACTTTTGAACCGTAAAAGATATCCCCTCCATTTAAATGGCATTCAACTGCATTTTAAATGATGTACAACACTAGATTTACACAAATTTGAAAAAAAATCACTTGATGTCATTATCTGTGTTGTAATGCACACGCTAACGCACACGCATCCCTTACATGTGAACACTTGTATTTCTGTGCTAAAAGCACGTCGTGCTATAAAGGTGAATATGTAATCAATATGTAACGCATGTGACGGACTTGACCAGAGCGAAGCGAGGTCACCCACCTTGATTCAAAGTGTTTGGTAGGACGAACTGATGGTAAACCATTGGAAAGAAGGTGTATGGTAAGAAAAAACGGTCGTGGCGTGTTTACGCCTTCCTGACAACATTTTGTTTTCAATGTTGTTTAAAAGCACGTTAATTGATCGGTACTTCTGTTAAACTTTGTTCCCAGTTCTAAGCCAGATATAATGCTATTTTCTCTCGGCAGGTAAAACCTTGCTTGTACTTAATTTTATTATCATAATAGTGTTGTTTGTGCCGTGTGGCGGCCGTAATTTAAAGTCTCTCCGTACATCCAATCAATTATGTTATAGATCCAGTTTCATCGTTTAACACTCAACTTTATTTTCAGCCACCATAGTATGCAAAGCTGCTACAAGCTGTTTCATACTGAACAAATGTGGGACATTGTGAATACAGCTGTAAAAGAGCGTATCTCGAGAAGTCCCAAGTGTATTGGGAAATTGAACTTTGACAAGACTAGTGAAAAACAGCGGGGATTTGCCTGGCGTGAGAATACCGCTCAACTATGTTTAAGCTGTATTTGGAGGTAGACCGGAAAGAGGGGTTGCAAAGTTGCAACAGCAAATGTAGGATTAAACATATCCATGACCCAAACTCCAGTTGCAGCAACCAGTGTGAGAAAAATGATGCTGTCGGCCAATAGTCCAGCTCCATCAATGCCAGGCATGCAAACAATTGAATCATTAGTCAATCACATAATTAAATGTTGTCAATATGAAAAGACGTCGAGAACAACTGAACTAATATAGAAGATGAACAGAAGTGGGCAGAAATGTGCTTCAGAGACATGAAACAGATGGATTCATACCAATGTCTATCAGGCTGCAGCAGAGCTTTGTGAAAGAAACGTAACCAGCGCAATGCCTGCACATCAAATTGACACAAGACACTTTGCCGAGAATCACAGGAAACGAATAAAAACAGTTTTCATGTATTGAATGTGATGCCAGGCAGTACTAAAGCATACCGGCATCATTTACTCGATCGCTTTGCTATTTATATAAGCAAACGTATCAGGCAGAATTGGAAACGATTCACGGGCACGGTGTCAGGCAGAATTTGAAACGATTCACGGGCAGGAAAACGGAAATTGTAACCGTCTCACAACACGTTTAAACAAATGCGTTGGAACTATTTAAAAGTGCTATAGCGCTTATCATACGTACGGCAAGTTAATTTCCAGTGTGTGCAGTGGTGAAAAAAAAAGTTAACTGGATTGTGAAAAGCACCTTCTAATGCCAAATTACCTTATACTTTTTTTTTTAAGTTGTATTAACACAAATGGCAAGCCGCTTGGGATGTGTAGTTAACAATAAACTCCATTCAATTAAACTGTTACTCGGAATGGCGTTCTTCTATACTGAGCAAAAATAGAAACGTCCCCAACTTTACCCATAGATTTAGACACAATGAAATTATATTTTATTTAATCTTATATGCCAATACCTTTGTTAAAGGCCAGAACTGTCATGAAAACAATTTTTTTTAATCAAACTTGTGGGCAAACTTATTCCCCTTGATTTGGTATAAACAGCATTTCCGGGTCTTGTGGTTAACACAGTTTTGTTATATTGAAATAAACAGAGAATGACCTCATCACCACAAAAACAGAGAAAAGACGCTGATCTTTTCACTCATTTTTGCGCCATACAGCTTTTAAGAACAAATATTTTCAGATTACCTTTATAATAAAAATATAGTGATTGCAATTTGAATAAAACATGTTTTACCAGCAACAGACAAACTTTGGTTTTTGATTATTATTAATATTGATCAGAATGATTGAGTGATAAGTATAAAATGATGAAATTTTATCTAGATTGGTGTACAAAGTGTAACAAAGTCAACCCTATGCAAATCACAGCTTAAAAGAGGGACGTTTCTATTTTTGCTGAGTATAGTACACCCATTCATCGAGAGGAAGTTGTCCTAGCCCGGTAGGGCATACACGTCATACTCATTCATATTTATTGCAAGGTGAGCAAATTACCAGAATTGCACCGTTAACGGTCAAACACAGCTTGTTGGAATGTGTAGACTTTGATCATATGCGTCAAAGGTATTACAATGTTAATACTATGACCGAGTTATTTGATAGTATCAGATACGATAGATTTTAGTCTTGTTTTAGATTTCCTGAAGGAAGTCAGACTATATAAATCATTATAATATGTTCTTGTATTCTTTATATAACCGTTTTCGGGCATTTGTATATTTACATACATAGTTTATATTACTACAATATCATCCCTTATTTGTAAATACTTTTATCTTTATATATTTACATTAATTTTTAATTAATCCTTCATTTCTTCATCTTTTATCAGTTTTTGCGCACAATATGACCTATTTATGTGTCGACGTGCCGTAAAACACCATTCATTCATTCATCTTTCATCCGTTTTTGCGCACAATATTACCTATTGATGTGTCGACGTGCCGTAAAACACCATTCATTCATGAACCTTCACAGGAAGTATTAGTATCGTCTGATTGTATTTCATATATGTACCTTTATTCGGGGAGCATCCATCGGTTCTACCGATTTCTTTATGGATAATTATAAAAAGAAAACTTTTTCACTAAATTTCAAACTGTATTAATGTCTCTTAATAAATTCCAATTGATTTTACTGGCCCTTTTATTGTTTGACGTATGACAGCATTATGCAATGAATGTTTCCGAGAAAATGATTTCTTTTGTGAGATGTAACTGAAGAAACCGGAAATGCCCGTGCATTTCATAACGCAATATTTCTGTCGACTTTCTGTAAAACCTCATTCATTTATTTATTATTTTGCCTCGGTTTGAAAAGTAAAACAACAATTCAGTCATGTATCTTTTTGATTATTTTTTCTCTCATGAAATAGCAAAAGGACTACGTCAGACATTAAAATATTACAAAAATATGTTTTTAAAAACAACAGAATAGTGTAACATACTTATATAGTAACAAGGACACACACATAAATAGGTGGCTTCCACAAACCCACTCGTGACTATGCTATAATAATGTTATATTTAAAAGGATAAAACTGCTGAAGTCGAGAGGATTAAACAAACAATTGTGGCGTTTAGTGGTATAAACCCTAAATTTTGCTGGCTTTAAATAGTTGCTACATTTTTTAACTAAATAGTATCAAAACAAGAAAAGCTACGTCAACTAACACATTAGTATGTGTAATCAAAACGATTAAGGTTTTATGCTAACAATGTGCGATCATATTGCAGGTGAATACCATCTGTAACATGGTATAAATACAACTGCGCAGGTATTAGGTTTTTGAATTGGGTTTTAAGGCGCACCAACACATGAAAGGTTATATGGCGCCAAACAGGCATGAACATGCCAGGCTCATCATCCATGTACATCGAGATAAAATATGGAAAATCGGCTTAGAACCTTCTCACCCTGAACTGCAGAGTTGCTGCAAAACTCCATTTACGCTGGAGCCACGTTTATTGTTTTTCTGCCACTGCTCTTTTGATGAGAGCGAGATGGCACCTGAAACAATGCAGGGATCATGATGAAGACCTTTAATGACATGAACAAAAAATGATAACATAAAGATGAGCTTGGGGGGGATTCTACCCCTCTGCCTACCCCTCCAAAGGGTTCTGCAGTGGCCCTATTCTTTGCCTCATGACCAAACGGGCCGTGAACCTAATCGTACACCATAAATATGGGCCAACTATAGACTATTTCTACCCGAATGGATATTTTTTAAAAAGTACCATAATTTCCGGACAGTGTTGACTGGCGCGTGTAGTTTCGTTTAGAGGGGCGTGAACTCAAATTACGAATAGACTGTGCTGGGGAGGGAGGATGGGACGTGGTAAGGGCAAGACAGTTCTATCTCCCTTTTTTGATCCGCGCTTGATC
>JAWPHD010021119.1:0-29313 GCA_037043455.1 Cyrtodaria siliqua | reverse complement strand
TCTATTTGGGGTCTGAACAAATGTTTTGTATGCTATTTCTTTCATTTTGCGATTTCTGACTTTTGATATTATAGTGGATTATAGCAATTTCGCCATGTAATTTGTAGGGATATATTATTGTATTTCTTTTTAGTGTTAAAGTTTTAGTACTACCCACTAGTGTTAATGTACATAAACGAATAATGGACAATACACGCACGGACTACGAATTTGGAATGGAATTCCACGTGAATCTAATTAATGATCTAATAGGGACTAAATACTCACTGGGTTGTTTGGAATAATCGTATATATAGATGCAAGTCCGCGCCATTATGAACAGTTTCTGTGTGTATTGTTTATTAAATGTGACAAACACTGTTTTTAAGATACATTGCAGCAAGCGTGCATGACTAAAGTAAAGATGCGCTTGTGTACAATATATGCTTTGGGTGTGTATGGGTAAGGATATATGTGCTGCATGCACATCGGTTGCTCCTGATTGATTGAACTACAATGATAGATATTTGTCGTAGTTTTAGGAATTGTTATCATGTTCGGCAAAAACGTGTACGTTACTGCATTAAAGGAGTCTTTATATGTAGGGGATATTACGCCCCATTGGAAATTCGAGATATCATTAATTGACATTACGTGTTACTAACATTTGTTACGGTGACGTTATCTGTGTAGCAGACATTTTCTTTTTGTTACCTGTGATATATCTTATGTTTGAGTATACTTGCACCCATTCATTAATGGGTACAGACACCTTAAGAATATCTGCATACTGCGAGTAGGTGTGGAAATACTTTTATTTTACTTTTATATGAGTTGTATACCTACTCCAACGTATATACATACATCAAACTCCGTAGTATATCCTTTCCTAATATTATCTTTATTAAATAAATTATCACGTTTAGTAAATCAACATCTTTCACAAGCACAAACTGAAATTGTATACAAATATGGTTCAGGAAGTTGAGTGTTTAGGTACGAAACTGATAAATGTCATCTGTGTATGTATCTAAATTTCAGTACCTCCTCATAGATTTTTAATTGCAATGTTACTGTCTGCTTTTGAACAAACACATTTATAAACTTGTACTTATGAAGAGCAATGAAGGGTATTATTACAAATAACACTTGCATGAGGTCGTAACAATCACATTTGTATTGTATGTCAACAAAAAAGTATGTACACTTTGATAATTTGAAATAAAATGTTAAAAACAAAAACAAAACTATTCTCTGACTAACAAGGCAGCATTAATAGGTATATAAGTAAAACACAAAGATGCTCGTGTATATATAAATACAAAAAAAAAAATAGCCTAAAAAGCCACAAAGAAGGTACTCAATGACTTGTCAGAGATTTTTATATTTATATTTAAAGAGGTCTAAAATATAGCAATGTTTTTTATTCCTTTTTACACATTCTATTAACTAGCAGAATTAATTTTGAAACATCATTGGTTTAAAGAGCATTTTTAAAAACAAAGTTTTTCTACGTTCTGCTATATAAAGGACCAAAATAAAATAAAAACTTATTTTGAAAAGCTGTCTTTCATTTGCTGATATTATATTTGGCTACCTGCATGCTTCGCTATGTTACTATAATCAGTAAGGCTGGAATCTAAAAACTATATATATTTGTTATAACGCTCGAGCTGAATCAGTTAACACATTATTTTTATTTAAAAATAATGTTGAATTATAAAATATTACAGATGCCCAATTCTATCATTAATATAACTTATCATTAATAATTTATTTTATTAATATTGAATTTGTACAGTATTTTCAGACAGTAATACAGTATATAATATATTTGTAGTATCTATATATATCCGCTTTTGCCTTTTGTTACTAGATAAACCAGATTTTGTTAAAAGTTTAATATTTTTTTACCAAAAAAATAATACACTCCAGGTTTCACAACCAACGTTTCATTTCACTATGATAACCACCTACTGCGGTTTACATGTCAGACCTGTTATCATTATACTTTTTTTCCTGATGGAAATAGAACATACTTCTAAAAGCAAACTGAGCAAGTGTAATGCATAATAAAAGCTCTAGACACATAATGAACCCGATACCATGTTAAACCATTGCAAATAACTGATATAAGGTATTCATCGGCTCATATTCGTTGTGTAATTAAGTAATATAATCGGGATTCCTAATCGCACTGAATTACACTCTTGGCCTGACAACATCTGTTTATTGAAATACTTACGGTTGTGTTTTAAAACGTCCTTACGCAATGGCATTGTATGTCCGCACTGTACTACAAACAAAGAGCAATATTTAATTAATTATACAATGAAACAGACAAAATACAACAGAAAAGGTGGTGAAGACAGGGTTACCAACTTGGAACGGTCAGTAGACAATAAGGCCACAGGTTAACTTGAATTCGATCGATTTTATGTGTACACAACAATCCCTCGTTATTATCCTGTCTTCAGCGCCCAAATAGACAAGACTGTGTAAACAAAACTACATGCCACCTCAAAAGGAATTCCTCTAACAATAAAGTCCACATTCAGAAAAAACAAAATAAACACTAGGATGTTGTTGTAAAGCTATGTAAAATACAAAACAAAAAGAAACTGATTGCAAAGCATCAGGGCGGCACATAATGTTTTCAAAAGGAGGACACAAACATGTTGTATTTGATTTGCAAACTTTTTATTATATAACAACAAACATGTAGAAATATTTTAAAAAGTAATAAACAGTTATATGGCAACAGTAGGCAATAGTAACGTAAGAGAACAAAGGCACAACATATTTAAGTGTTTGCATTAATTGCTGATGATATATATTTCTAGAATGTTATGACATATTTTAGAATGATGAGGTAGTTTGAAATAAGTAAAAATAATATTGAAAAGAAGCTGATATGATCAGTGACATGTGTACTATGACAAATGGCTGGGGTAGGTGGACATGTATTCGGAAGAAGTAGTTTCTACAGGTTTTTTTTGAATGATTTTCACTGATGTTTGTCATAGCTGTGTGCCATGTAGGGCTGATCAAGAGATATTACTGGACCTTAACGGAAAACTTAATCAATATACTAAGCTCAAAAAGAGGCATAACATTTGCAGAAAATCAGCACAGAGTTATGAAACCTAATATGCTGGGTCATGTTATGATGTAGAACAACTGTATAAAGTTTCAAAGTTGTAGCTGTAATAGTTACCTAATATAAGGACCTTTGACATAACGCCAATTTCAATACAGCAATTACAATACAACATGATCTTATGGCCAGTATTTTGCCCCCACCATTTTGGCCAGTCTTTTACCCCAACATTTTTAATCACGTGCTCCTCCATATGTCACGCAGCAATTTCAATACAACAACAGGATATTATGGCCAGTCTTTTACCCCCAACATTTTAGCAAGTGTTTTACCGCCAACATTTTCAATCACTCCTCCATATGTCACGTGCTCCTCCATATGCAGCATCATTAACCATATACAAATATAGGCTGCGCGCTCAAAGAGCGCCGCCAATAAGAAACATCTCAGGATGTATCCAGAATTGTACTGAACAATCTCAGCATTTGCAGCCAAAGAGAAAAGCAATCTAAGGTACGAAAAGTCGAGGGACGAAAGCGTATGCACCTACTTCCCGTGGTCGGGGTTTCAGTAGGTTCAATCATAGAGTCCCAAGAGGTTGTCGAGTCATCGCACGAGGGAAAAGTGAAGCGTAGTGGCTGACTGTAGAGGGGTCAAGCCTAAACATTTCGCCTTATCTCGCACGCTTTCGAATAACATAAAAACATACACTGTGTCATCTTTTTTGATAAAAAAGTAATCTGCAAATGTTTCGGATTATCCTGGAAGTATTCAAAATATAATTAGCTGACTTGAAATACAATTATAAAACATAATTACCGGTATCGGAAGTAACATATTTCAAATGACAAAATAATGAATGCATTTCTTAAATCAACGAAAATAAAGCTTATTTTCTCTCATGACACGATTTATACAGAAGCACGCAATTCAGGGGACATTTATTTACTCTAGGGATACCAGTAGGGGAGCAGCCTTGATATTTTCCTACATCTTTCAAATATCGCAACCACGCTTGACAACGAAAAGTAGTACGTCATCTTTCGGCAACGTCAAAAAAAAAAAAATTGTCCGCCATTTTGAATTTTTTAAAACACATAATTTGGAAAATTGTGACAATTTTTTGATCATGAAATTTCATTTCCGCTTTAAGTTTCGTGATTTTCGGCTGTACCGACTTTTTTTTTAGAAGCTTTACTGTGTGATAAATGCAGACCCGCCTTGTAAAATGTCGAAGCGAGGGGCGATAACTCTAAAAGATGCCATTTTTAGAATACGATTAAAACGACAACAACCAAGTGTTTTTTGTTAAAAAATAAACGAGGAGATACTTGAATTGTTGTTTTAGCTCACACATTACATGAATTTTGCTGCATGTCACAAAAAGCATGTTATTTCTTTATCAAAAGTACACGAAAATACGAATTGTTTGACTTAACTGTAATTTTGACTCGACTAACCTCGCAAGAACTGCAGGCGCGTATTCGATGGAGCGGGTAGTATTGGGCACCCTCTCATATGTGGAAAGTGTACGTAACAATCGCTACTGTTCAAGATGGGAGTTGGGGTGGAGAGAAGGAGGAGGAGGGCATCTGAGCTGAGATTTAAAAGGATGCGCCCCATCCCCATCCCCATCCCACCCCAACTAAAATCATGAAAGTCTGTTTTTGAAAGCTTGTTGCTGTGTTTTTGACTAGACTATCCAGTGTCTAATTGTCATCCGCAACTTGGCGCAGTCAGTAACGCAGCGGATTTGTAACCGGAGGTGGTGCCACTGAGTTTTGTCGGTGTGTTCTTGGGAAAGACACTTTCCCTTAGCCTCGTCCGTCGGATGGGGACGTAAACCGGGTGGTCCCGCGTATAGGTCTATCATCCGAGCATGTTAAAGAACCATAGGAATCTATTCGATAATAAGAGCAGGGCACGGTTCCCGGATTCCTATGTATCCTTCCCCTCTCTCTGGGGCGGCTCTAAATAACCTGTACTGTGTTGATGAGCCGTTAAATATTCAAATGAATTCATCCGCAACTTCACTCAGCACTGTCATATGTACTGTAGCTGTCCCATGCTAGTATCATGAATCAACCGTGGAATATATCGCCCACACATGAAAGGGTTTGAGGACCCATCTTACTTGTATTAGTTTAAATATAGACCATTTGTCGGTTGAAACCTAAGATGATTTTTTTATCAGACAGAAACACTGTCGTAATACTTATACTGATAGCATCGAAGGAAAGTAAAGAAGGCCATTTTTTTTACTTTATATTTTTAAAGCTGAATTGTGTTTTATGTCATTATAGCACATTTTAGGCCATAATTCCTGGGTAGAACCAGTACTGTGTACTTACTGCTATCTGTAAGAATCGACACTTTCTCACCTACAAGTTGAGCTCCCAGTGGGAATTGAACCCGCAGCGGTGAGAGGTGAAGATGAGAATGTATACAAATATAAAATGCCAACCAGTCAGACATGTATGTTGATATGATATTTTGCTGAACTGGTGTCAGGTGATCCTGGGAATTTCGAAATTAGTGGGTCCAAATAACCTTCCCTCAAGTCACAAATGTTACTAGACATATTTTTCTTGAAGTTGATGCTACTACTGTCCGTATGAGGTATTCATGATTCAAAAAAAATAGTATTAATATCATACACCGTCGCATTATTCTATTCTTGTTCGTTTAAGTATTTCTGATTCGGTTGATAATGTTGTAAACAATTATTATAATATATATGTGACTATAAACTCGTTTCAATAAAATCCTCCTGTATTTTGTGACTTCAGTACAGTTTCCCAGCGTCTCAGGACATCAGGGACTCTGAAAATAAAAATGATACAGATTCTGTTTAACCATACATATTTTTCTTTCAACTTAAATAGGCAACAAGTTGGTGAGTTGAAATAGATGAATAAAAAGTGACAATATAACTTTTTTTATAAGAATATAAATTGAACAGAACATGGTGGGAACAATGACCAGAAAAAAACTATATAACTTCTAATTTTACTTCAATTTTTAAACATGATCACTGGTGGTTTCAAATGCAGGACCAAAATATGGGTATCACCGGTTACTTTTCTTACCATTTTTTTGTGTTAAAAAAAACCCTTACAAAAACTGGTTCGGAGGGTCTAAGAAAAGAAAAAAAAACACCAAAATAACTCTGGCCTAAGTTGGATCAACAACACATTATATGTCATTTAGTTAAAAAATGATACATCTTTTGTTTACCGTAACCAGATTTCGTTTCAACTTAAATAGTTAACAAGTTGTTTAATTGAAATATGTAGATGAATAATGAATTTTAGAAAAAATTGTTACATGTAAGATGAATTAAAAAAAAAGGTTTTCGGCTGATCAACACTTTACCAGTATACCTTATTTAGAGCCGCCCCAGAGAGAGGGGAAGGAGACACATATAATAGGAATTTGAGAACCTGCCTTATTCTTACTAATGAATATATTTCTATGGTTCTTTATGGTGCTATCGTCCGCCATGCTGTCGCTGGGTCAATGCCAGCACATTATGTTAAGTCAGGGTCTTGGTTAAGTTTAACATTTTAGATGTAATACAAGGATGTTTTTATCTTGTTCGATTCATTTTACATCCGTACTATGGACAATATGACCTATTTATGTGTCGATGTGCTGCAAAACACCATTTATTCATTTTTTATTTTTAGTATAAGAAGTCTGAGACTAAGTGCAGGTCCACAATGCCACATATATACATTGATAAATTCATAGATTTTTTAAAACTGTGCTTACCTACACACTGGCTTACACAATGCTCTTGATGTAGTTATACAGATTACTGTGAGACTGGGAAATGACTTTGTGAAAACAGGCTGTGGTAACCTGAAAAATAACATATTGTTCCATTTAATTTTAATATTAATAACTATGTTCAACTTTCTTAATGCTATCAATGCCAGCTTTCCATAATAGTTTTCTTAAAACACAACTGAACTGGAATTGAATGTGGCGCTTTCTGGATACTGTCCAAAATGTAAGACTGTGGCATAATTCATGAATAAGTAGGCTTACATTTTCATCAATCATTCATCACTCATGTGTTCTAAAAAATATCAGAATTAAGTTAATAATAATATATATGAACCACCACCATTTCATATGTTTCAATGTTAAACACTTGTCCTACACTACAGTAATTAAAAGTGTATTTACTTACACAAATCCCTACACAGGCTACAGACAATCAGACAATCCATGCCATGACCCATTTCATTCGCTTGGTGTGTTTCACTTTCAATATTAATTCTCCGACATAGATGATAGATCTATTGTAAATTACGCACTCACTCAAGTCAGTCATGTAAAACTTGGAATTATATACGATCACTGTTTGAAGTGTTTCGATAAAGGTCTAACGACTTAATTCCACTCCTGTACAAATGTCTATGTGTGTAACTCAGTACGCATGCATCTGCATAATTTGACCTTTGAATACGTGTACACCGTGTGTGTGAGCTATTTTTAGCACATAGTTTGGACTGTGGCAATGGAAATACAACAGTTCATTTCAATTCACAATTTAGTTTTAGTGACAGTGCGAACTTCACCAAGGAGAAGTGAGGGTTTATGGCGTGCGCCTGACAGGCCCAAGGCATGGTGTTTTTCTATGTCGCCGCCATTTTGAATAGCCTCTGAAAGAGTGAAATGCAGGTACCAACTTTCAAAACGGGCACGCAAAATGTATATTCACGAAAAAATAAGAAATTTTCAAAAAAGGTAGAACAGGAAATGATCTTCGACTCCTGGCAATTTCAACAATATTTAAGAATATACAATTTTTGTACCCGTTTTGAAACATTGGCAATTTCGAAGAAAACAAAAACTAGTTTTTTTCGATCTTCGCATTTGTACCGCGATTTCCGACTCTGATATCTCAATAAAACCTGTCAACACGATTGTTTGATGAATCTCCGACATAATAACTGACTTCTGATATGATTTGTTTTCTTTGCCATCTAGTATAAGCTTTAAACTAGTGTTTCTAAACAGAGTACTATAAAATCCGCGCATCTGCACGTGCTTGCAAAATGGGAACTACGTTGCCTCCAACCCCAATTATTTATGTTTGAGTTATGCGGTTCAGGCACGTGAAATGACTTGTCTGCTCCTGTACTGTACATATCATTAACAGGAGCCCTGCGTGGGATATTTGGCTATGTACCTAGTTTAAAGAGGCACTACCTATTATTTACGCGATTTTTAATGTAAAATATTAAATACTCAATATTACTGCATTTATATGTATACAAAGCTATTTTATGAGTATTCTAAGAAGAAACATGTATCGTATTCCAGCTCTGTAAATTATTAATTATGATCAAAACAATATCTTGAATAAAATGCTGCCCAGCTTTTTATTCCTGCCGGAGAACTACGAGTTTTTACGATTTTCTCGGACATGCGCAATGCGATTCAGTTGAACGAAAACAAACTATTCGGGGCAGTTCCGATAGCAAACGAATCGATCGGAACTCTTCGCCAATCCGACGAGTAAGTTCCGATTGTAAACGAATAAGATCGGAAATCTCCGCAATCGGCTTGTCTAAAACAATTACGAATACAATTTCAAAAATCCGATCTTTTCAATCCTGTTTTTCCCAGCAAAACGCATATTACTTGGGGTGAAATTATTGCCATTTACCTTTTTCATAGTCCTCTTTATAATTAAGTAAAGTTTATATCAATTGGTGGACAAAAATATATAGGTAGAGCCTCTTTAACGCCGTCCGTTTGGAGTCTTATATTCTAAAGTAGACATAGAGGATCTTACATGAGTAATTATCTAGTGATTGTGTATTATTGATTTTAATAAACGAGTTGGATACAATTATAGGATACGAGGCTGTGCAAAGTATCCTATTTGTTTATCCAACGAGCAATACGCTCTAGCGTTTAGGTGCTGTGTATACGTCATCATTATTCTGTATTCAGCCCAAATTGACAAGACAGTGTAGTAAAACTACATACCTCAATAGAGAAATGTCTATAAATAAAGCCCAAATGCACAGAAATAAGCAAACTATGAATTTAAATGTTGCTGCTAATATTTAAAAAAAAATACAGAATTAAAAAAGACCCTCTATGAGGTATTAAGAACTGATTTCAGCAGTTGGAGCCGAAAACAACAACAATCTAAGGTATGACCAACAATCCTGATAGACGAATGCTTATATACCTATCCATTCAGTGTTTCAGAAAGTTGCAAGAAAGTGTCAGGTCATCGCACAATGGAAAAGTGAAGCGTAAGGATACTGAATGCAGAGGGGTCAACAACTAAGCATATCGTGCGATTCAGTACTAGAAGGTCATATCCTTTTCTGACAGATTTCCTGATTAATTTTGTAAAATAGTCGGGAAACCCGTCATATCAGTAGTACAACCTGGACTTTGCAGGCGAGAGAAATGTATTTGTGTCAACTGCAGGTACATGTGGAAAATATTTAAGTTGTACACAGAGTCAATCTCAGAAAACATAGTAGAAATATTAATATGCACGTGGAATTCTTGATATTTTTTTTAAAACTCGCCCCGTTAGTTTTATACATAATGTGTATATGAGCACACTATTAATATTATTATTTGAATCATAATGGGAAACGTTCTATGTAAATTGTTAATGCGTCTTTTGAACGTATGTGTTTGTTTGAATGGTATGCTATGTAATTTTGTGAACATGTATGGCATATATGGCGGTGGATTTATTGTAGACCACCCCATTTTTTTCCTGGTTAGAATCAGTATTTTATAACTGTTGGTTATATTGCACCACTAATATATTTAAATATATGTTAGAATAACGAAACAATACTAATACTGGATTCATAAATCGAGAATATAATGTCATGGATGTGTTTATTTGTTTAAAGGGACATCATTAGGATTACACAGTAAACACACACATCAATAACTGTTCGCTTTAAATTGTCATGTATGTGATCTTCCGAATCTGAGAACATAGGTAATATCATTTTATAAAATTATATTGTTCGAGGTTTGTTCTTTCTAGTATTCTGCGATGCTGTTTTCGTTCGGCATGTTCAGTGAGCCGAGTAGATCTAGATATACACCAGACTTAAGGGGGTAAGGCCAATTACTCACTCACTGTGGACAGGCGAATTGGCAGACTAGACGATGTACCAATGCATCATTCATAGAATATTGCAATCGTTTTATCAATATCTGATCTGTGACTTAAACAAGATCAGTTTTGATAAGAACATGTTTTGGTAGTGCTGATCGTCACTATGAAGACTTCAAAATTGCAAAATGATTCAAACTTGTGTTCATAGTATACTGATTCAGAATGTAAGAAATGAGATAGAAGAAAGATAACCCTTGAAGAAAGAAAAAATCATGTTGACAAACAAGTCTTTTACATTTCTATATAATGATCATGATTATAAGAAAATAGTTCCGGCAAAGTGATTTCGTCACCTGAGTGACGATATAGAAAAAAAAGAAGATATATAGAGTCCTATAGAAACCACAGCGTCCGAACGTAGGTGGCATCGTAGGTCCGCACTGTACTGCAAACAAGGACTTGAAACTACGATCTCGTCACTGGTGTGACGATATCATTTTAGTCTGATATAAAAATTAGCTCACTCAGAAATTCATATAAAAACTGTTAAGTATGTAATAAGTACACAAAAAGTGTGTGTTTTATTATGCCCCCACCACCGAATGGTGAGGGGGCATACAGTGTTAGCTATGCCAGTCCGTCCTTACTTCCGTCCTTTCGTTCGTCCGTCCGTCTTTCCGTCCGTCCGTCCCGAAATGTTTGTGTGTCTATCTCCTCCCACAGTTTACAACCGATTTCGTCGAGATTTAACAGGATGCTTACCTAGGATGTCAAAATGTGCATATCGTTTCGGCGTCGAACTGGACCAGGTATTACCGAAGTTATGGACCATTTTCGTCAAATGTTACGTAATATCTTGTGTGTATATCTCCTCCCACACTTTTTCAACCGATTGCTTCCAAACTTTACAGATGCTTACCTATGATATCAAATGTGCACATCGTTTCGGCGTCAAATTCGACACAGTATTACCAAAGTTATGGCCCTTGTTTCATCTAGTTTTACGTCAAAATATCTCGTATGTCCATTCACTCCCACACTTTTCAATCGATTGCTTCGAAACTTTACAGAATGCCTACCTCTGATATCACGATGTGCATATTGTTTCGGCGTCAAAATCGACTTAGTATTACCGGACTTATGGCCCCTTTTTCTTCAATTGTTACGTTGGAATATCGTGTGTGTCTGTCTCCTCCCACAGTTTCCCTCCGTTGCTGTCAAGCTTTACAGGATGCTTACCTATGATGTCAAAATATGCATATTGATTCGTCGTCATGATCGACCAAGTATTAGCAAAGTTAAGGCCCCTTTTTCGTCAAATTTTACGTTTTGCACTGATTGTTTTCATTGGGGCATCCGTGTCCAATAGACACACGGCATCCGAGTCCCATGGACACATTTGTTATTTTACGACTATCTCGTGTATGATAAACATTGTGCATGCTCATTTAAATAACTGCATTGTGTCTCATTTAAATGATAATTGTATATAAGCAAGTTATTGTAGTAAATATTGATTATATCAATGGAGTTCTTTAAACTTATTTTAAAAAGTGATCCCTCTTTTTTGTAAAATCATTTTTGGATATTACAGTCAAAATGCTATATAATTTAAAACGGGGTTATTTAGTACCCTGAAAATAACTCTTGTTAGCTGATTTACGTATAGATGGTTTGATACGGGTTATACACTGACTAATGTTAACGCCAACCCGTGGTTATATCAAGATTTAGATTACAGATGTATACCCTGCCCGGGTTACTGGCAGTATCACGACAACCGCCATACAGACACATTTTGACATGTGACATTTTGTAACTATTGGTCTTCACAACTGTTGTTCTTTTGAATTATCCCAGTTGAGTGTAAATGAGTCTCTTTGTATTTAGTTTGACAGTTATTCACTGGTATAGCGTACTGCATTTTTAAAACCACATTAGAAACCTGATAATATTGTTCATAGTTACGTTTTTTCATCAAGTGCAAACGCATCATTTCACAATCCAAATTATACAATACTCTTTTATGTAACGCAGTTGATATACGGTTGTATAGAGTGCATACGTCAATGGTTCTCTTTTATCAGTTGTTTCGCTTCAAACAAAAACAATAATAACACTAAGCTATGTTGTACACTCCGTTGGTAATCAGGCGAACTGTTTACCAGGTTGTATGGTTATATTGATATATATTTTTGTTAAATGTTAACACGAAACTTAAAACTATAGATGGAATTTCCCACTAAGTCGGATGTTGATATGTAGTCACCAGGACAAATATTTTACCAAGTCAGATATCCATCATATATGCATTATAATCACACCAAATGTATATATATATATATATGCATCGCAAATATACATCGTATTGTCGCTTCCTTTTCCATACGTGATATTATCCCTTTAAAATATACATTATATACAACATATATTAAGTAAATCCCTAAAAGGTGATCGTCATCAGTAGTCCGCGATCCGCGTCAGCGTAAGCTGCAAATCTGTAATAGTCAGAGAACTTTGCAGCACTCAATGTTGTAATAGTCAGAGAACTTTGCAGCACTCAATGTTGTAATAGTCAGAGAACTTTGCAGCACTCAATGTTGTAATAGTCAGAGAATTTTGCAGCACTCAATGTTGTAATAGTCAGAGAACTTTGCAGCACTCAATGTTGTAATAGTCAGAGAACTTTGCAGCACCCAATGTTGTAATAGTCAGAGAACTTTGCAGCACTCAATGTTGTAATAGTCAGAGAACTTTGCAGCACTCAATGTTGTAATAGTCAGAGAACTTTGCAGCACTCAATGTTGTAATAGTCAGAGAACTTTGCAGCACTCAATGTTGTAATAGTCAGAGAACTTTGCAGCACTCAATGTTGTAATAGTCAGAGAACTTTGCAGCACTCAATGTTGTAATAGTCAGAGAACTTTGCAGCACTCAATGTTGTAAACCTTCTATCAATACACATACTCTTCAAAATGCAGAACTATTCTTTAGCATTTTATAAACGGTCATTTTCTAATTGGGCAGTCATTTTCTAGTTACTTTGCTGTTTATCTTATATTTGTGTTGCGTGTACGAGGCTTGAATACCTATACTATTCACCATAATGCTCCTGATTTATTCATTTTTATTTAAATGTCTCAATTATTATAGAACTCATTTCCTGTTTCTTTACATGAAGAATCATACTTTGGTTGTTCTGTTTTCCAAAACACGAGACACCTTCATTTGAACATTTACTTGCATCTTTCCTAAATAAAGGATTACACATGTCTTCAGTTGTAGCATAACATTCCATTATGTTTAAATCTATGTCATTTTAATTTGTTTCTGTTAAAGGCGCATTTTCTACTAAACCGTTTAAACTCTAGTTTATAGCTGTTTCGTTATACTGATCCGTTTTGCTGTCTACCCATTTATATACTCTGTTGCAAAAGAACCTGCGCACTTAGGTTTTTTGTAAAATTAAATGTATTATTTAGGGAAGAAATATATCATGATTGGTGTCAAAATTTAGAGCAATTATTTACTTCAAATGGACTTTTTACTGCAGAAAAAACAAAAGTTAAAAATTGCTTGAAAGACAACAACCTGGAAGAAATTTGGTATATGTAAATTTTGATGTTGATTTCGAATTAATATCGCGACGTCCCCGATGTGTTCAAAACGTTGACGCAGTCGGATAATTGTATTGCTTTGGCAATTTAATGTCCTGTTGACGTCAGTAACGTTGTCGCCACGAGCAAGCATCGTTAATGCTTGTATTCGTTGGATTTCAACATGTCTAATTTATAACAAGAAATATTTTTTTCTTACCTTCATAAAATGCACAAAGAAAGGGACCAAACATGTTTTAGCAAGCATGTAGATTTCCGATGTGATGCAAGCGAAAATCATGCTAAATTTCAAAACCGATATACAATTAAAATTGCTTCAATTATAGCGCGTTTTTATTGATGTATGCAAATCGGTGTCAAGTTGTCAAAATTTGGATCGATACGATTTTTAGAATTGGAGAAATTTCAAAATCAATCAAAAGTGTACACTTTCTTTTGCAACTGAGTATATTTATAACTACTATCAACTATTTCCTGCAGTATTTCAAAAATAGCTTTATCTGCTTTTGAATTACATAAATCGATTGAAAAAATCAATATACAATGGTCCGATAATTTATTCGGATCATCTATATGAAAACGGCTAAAACAAACTCACAAAGATTACCTTCCACTGACCGGCCAGCAGGCTATATGGGATGGCGAGTTGTCCGTCATCCTCGTCCGTCGTCCGTTAACATTTGTCTTGAGAACACTCTAGCACCTCCATTTATTATTTGATCTTTACCACATTTTGCCAGATTGTTAGTATCAATGAAATCTCGGAAAAGTTTGTGCAATCGGCAGTGTGGATGTGTTTTTGGTATCAAAGACGATTTGTGATACATGTACAGACACTGTTTTGGCTGAAATTGAGATGCTATATTGCGTGAATTGGAAGCATGTAGGGTCAGTGGAAGCAGGTATAATATGTTTGATGAGTAAAGGATGTAGTGCTATCGGTATTGGGCTGTTGTGTTTAAGATTGATTGAACTGGATTTTATAGTCGCACCAACAGCTAAGGTCATATGGCGACTTTCCAGCTTCCAATGGTGGAGGAAGACCCCAGATGCCCCTCCGGGCAATTTTCGTGCACGGGCGGGCACCTGGGTAGAACCACCGACGTTCCGTAAGCCAGCTGGATAGCTTCCTCACATAAAGATTCCTAGGCCCCTGAGGCATCGAACCTACAGCAGTGAGGGGCAAGTGATTGCAAGTCAGAGACGTTAACCACTCGGCCACGGACGCCCCTGTTGTGTTTAAGATACAAAACAAAAAATATATGATTTATGTTTCATTTTGGTTATTTGACTTCGTTTTCGTGTTGAAGGCATACGTATGCTTGTTTTTTGTAAAATGCGAGATTTTAATCGTGACAGAAAACTAGTGATAGATCTGAACATGCTAGCATAGATCTGATTCAACACTCATTTATTTTAATGTGTTTTTGAATAATACGTGGTTTATTGGTCTTCTTTGCTGATTTATCTAATAATGTGCAATAGGCACGTGCATATGCATCTGTTGAGATGTGTATTTTGTACAATGATTTGTGAAATTGTGATAACAAAAAAAAGGAAAAAATAATTTAAAAAAGAAGTACCTGATCAGGTGCGAGTAAGCAGGTGTAATAATGTGCAGTTTTGAAGTAATGATAATAATATTTTTTTATCAGTAAACAAATAACATACACAGAATATTGATTTATTCTAATACACCCGCACTATATAGCCTAGTTTAAAATATCTCGTTATATTGAACCATATATCACTGTAATTTGTTTGCAACGTTAGGAGAATAAGCATTGCGCATTGTAACGTATACAACGTATCAATTGCAATGGTCTTCAACAGTAAACAATAATTTCACTCGCTCTTCGGGCTCGTGAAATTATTGTTTACAATTGAACTCCAAACTATGATATATTAAACGATAATTCATAGTAAACGATGTTCTATTTCTTAAATAGCATGCAATAAAAAGTAGTGCAGCTATGCACGTGATATGATTTGCATGAGATTTTAGTGTGCGTAGACAAAGACAAAAACGAATAGGTGCAGTCTTCCACGTATAAATGCATGACACCAGGCTGTGTAAAATGAAAGAAAAAACAAGAACGATGCTTTAATAGTATAGAACTGTGCTCGTAGGCACGTAAACCATAAGCAGTGATGCACATGTACATGTATTGCATGTTATTTCTAAGCCTATAAGGAATAACGTTTCCAATGGTATCCAACAGTGTGCGAATAGGCACGCAAACAAATGTGCAATTGTACAGGTGTAAATACATCGCAGATGAAAAAGAAAACAAACAAAAACAAAAAATAAAAACAACAAAAATAATTAAAAAAACAACAGGAAGAGATGTTTTAATAAAAGTTTACATTACAATACAACAGTGTACATCTCGGTATGCGTAAGCATGATGAATACGTGAAGTTTTGCACGCGTAAATGCATCAAACGGGGCTTTGTAAAAGGAAAGAAGAGAAAGAACGATGTTTTATTAATACAGAACAGTGTGCTCGCAGGCACGTAAACAATATATAGTGTTGCACGTGTAAATGTATTGTTTGTAATTTCTACGCATAGAAGGAATAATGTTTTCCAATGGTATCCAACAGAGTGCGAATAGGCATGTAAACTCTTGTGCAATTGTACAGGTGTACATACATCGCAGCTGAAAAGAAAGAAAAAAGAAAAGTAAAAAAAAAAGATAGTAAGAAGTGTTTTAATATAACGTTAACTTACAATATAACAGTGTACAAAAAAAATCCTTTATAAGTCTATGTAAAACTGTGACCCCCGGGGCGGAGACAAATTTGACCCCAGGGTCACCATTTGAACAAACTTCGATTTTCTATATTTCCAATTCTAATATATGACAGGCAAAATGGGAGGACTTTCAGTATACTACTATACCCCTTAAGCTGTAAAGGTGATGTGTATATCATTAAAAAATCGAATAAGTGCTAATCGTTGAAGGTAATGATCGTAATGTGTTTATTTTCACCGCTGCGTGTGTATTGAGTGCACAGTGTATTTAGTAGTAGAAACGTAATACAATGGTTCTCCTCTACTGATTTTAGAGATGAGTGTCAGCATACTTTTCACCGGTGACTCCGCCTATGTCACTCGGGTCAAACGTTTGCGTATCTCACTGCTCATCGGATTGTCTGTGTCGTGTGCTCTGTACTGTTGCGACTAGGCAATATACATAGTTTAAACACATTTATTTTACATCGATTTACACGTTCTTGCAGTGTGTATCAGTCACTCTCGATGTCTTCCTGGGTAGAACCAGTGCTAACCAATGTGGATTACTTATCTTGCTCTTGAGGATAAATAGCATGGCCACGGCGAGGATCAAACACACCACCTCTTGATCCGAAGTCCGACGCTTTTTCCCTGGTTCACGCTCTCAACTCTACTAAGGAATATCAACATGGAATTCCCAGTAGCTAACTATTTTAGGCAAAGACTTACTTCGTGAGAGTGTTGCTAGTATATTTACTAGAGTATTACTCTTGGACTTTGAAAGTGTTCATAGGGAACGTTTACGGATTTCCATTGCCTTGGAGACAAAGTTGGGATTTGCGCGACAGTAAGTACATTTTCCTTTTTTCCTCACAATCCATCTGCATATCGAATTCGCTCTGCTTATCGTAACATACTTAACGTGGAACACTTTGTTTGTTTCAAGAATCGGTTGTGTTCACAATCTCCTTGGAGTGGGTGTGTCCATCTGACAGCGGTGTATGTGTGCTGCTATGTGATCAATTGGATATCGAACTCGCAAAAACGCTTGCATTGTACAAAATGCGTAGCCGGTCGGTCAATTCTGTGTTGTTACTGGCAGACTCAAACTGGGTTGCATTTACAATTATATCAATGTCGACATGCTAATCAAATCCTTCGATCCGACTTTTGCTAAACGCCTCGTACAAACATGGGCATTTATCTCACACCAATGTGCCTTCAATATATAGCTTGGTTGGGTATCGTACCTGAACCATCTTTTCTGTCCGGCGTCCACAACATGTTTGATTTATACAGCGCCTTAAGAGCATCGGAGATTGTCCGGTGGTAGTTTCTGTCAACACTTAAACATGAACCCTTTAATGTGTATGCCTTGCTCAAAACATAGGCAACATCACCTAGTCATGAAAATACACAATGATAGGTCGTTTTGGATTACACAACCTGTGTTTCCCATTTTATCTTCGTCGTGTTGTGTTTAGTATTTGTTTACTATTATATTATATAATACATCATGCATTTATTTATTTTATCAACATTTCGAACACAGCGGCTTTTTTGACTGACATTTTCAGGGCAGTAGCCCTAGTGCCAACCCGATGAGAGTTGTGATTTCACGTGCCTTTGCTTCTAATTAACATTGTAATATTAAACATGATCGTGTGATTTCTTTGCCATACATTCTGTAGGAATATTGATCTCAAGAATTCAAGGTCACTTTATTTATCAATATGAAAGATTCGAGTTTGTGTTATAATTCGAGATATTTGTGAAATGACCAAACATATTAAAGACAACTGGTCCGCCACCTTTATAAAGGAGATACAAATTGGCTGGGGTATTGTCAAGTGAAATGTTCAACCAAATGCATAGTTTAGACATGAGCAATGTCAACATTCTAGCATATGCCAGTAAGTCAACACTATTGATATGCACATAGTGTCATAAAGAATACTTACATGGCAGAAATTGTACGCTTTATATCAGAAAAGTGTGTGCTGGCACAATTTTACTCATTTGTTTTAGTTGTTTTTTACGTGAAATAAATTGGTCAAAAGTCCAGCGAGCGCAGACGAGGCATCATTTCTAAATAAAATAAAGCCATTTTAGAATATCATCCAAATTTCGAAGTATAACATTGTAAAAATACACAGATATTTTGTCAATGACAGTTGGTTTGAAAACAGTCCCAATACTATAGTATGTTGACATTGACCGATTTTCTCTGACAAAATGTTATATGTGTATACATCATGGGTTGTAAACACTATTGAGTACCTACTTTGCATGTACATATTGTAAAACATACCTAATCGATCACTAGGAATGTCTATATTTGAAGCAAATACAATATATAAACCCAATCAAATAAACTGTTCATCTGAATGATTCACCATACCACATGTTTCAGTTTGCAATGTAATTATATGATTGTTATGAGTATCATGTGCGTATTGAAGCCACATGGTTTATACCGAAGTTATTTTTCCTTTTATAAACTTTACATTGACTGAGTTAAACGCTGTTTTCAGCTCTGAAAATGCTGTATAACTCTATATATTTTGTATTAATATTCATTGGTTAAATTGAAGGCTCAGTAAGACAATCTGGACGGTATAATCCCAATATGATCTTATTCTTAACTCCACCAGACCCATAAGTAAACGGTATGACACCGTAGAGTGCCTTAAAGAGTATTCTTAAATATATACACTAATATACTTTGAATTGTGGTTCAATTAAATGCTATGTGAGACACTATAGATGGTACGAACCCGATCTGTCCACCACTAGACTCCACCAGGCGCTTAACGGTATTACTCCATAGAGTGCCTTAAAGTGTATTCCTCAACATATACGCTCACATACATTGGCTTGAATAAGGCCTAGTAAGATAATCTAGATGGTATCAACCCGCTCTGATCTTTCATCTGGATTTAACCAGACCCTCATCGGCATTATTCCGCAGGATGCCTTAACGTGTATTCTTCTATGTATATGTTCTACGCAAAGTAAGAATATGGACGATTCCGGAATTGCTCTGCGCAAAGTAAGAATTCTTAAAATGCGCAACGATTCCGGAATTGCGCAGGACTATTCCGGAATTGCGCAAGGGGTTAACTATATAAACCACGCATTAAAGTGTCTCTGCACAATTTGAGAATATTTTGCGCAAAGTAAGAATTTGTGTTATGATGTGTATAGGAAGATGCTAATTTTAAACCTACTTATATTTCATTTTAATATGCTTATTTTGCTTCACCCATCTGCGACGAACAGAAAATTTACAGTTAAGTATCGCGTATGATTAACATAAACTTAATTATTTACAAAACAATTTGAAGTCCTTAACTTCAACAATACTTTCCAGGTTCCATAATATTTGGAAAGAAAATTCAATTGAACTATTTTTAATTATTTCAAACGAGGTTGCACGACAATGCACTTTATTAAAAGCACATTATTTGCCCATTTAATTACGTTTCGCCTACACAGGCCGGGAGTATGGTTAAAGTTTCTGCTTATCAAAGAAAATTATGTAATACTACCTAATATGTCGAAATAATTAAGTAAGACGGTTCTATCTGTTGAATCGAAAATCACTCTTTCATTGGCTTTTCATGAAAAAAAAACAAGTTGGTATAGATATAATCAACGTGTTGCTGTCGTTTTAAAACGCGACTTTGACTTGCAACATTATTTAGATATCGATGAAGAGAAAACAATTATCGGCATATTTAGATTGTCTTCACACAATCTCGACATAGGAAGAGGAAACCAAGAAAATCATAGAAAGGAAAAAATAATGCAAACTTTAATATATGAATTTTATTGAAAACGCTCGTGCGTCCTTTTTATAAACCACTTATTGCTTGTGTGTACTTTTCATGCGTTAATCTGATAAAAAAAAAATAGATTTAAGTGATAGTTTTAAACAAGTACTTTTTTTTTTCTTCAGTAAAACATGTTTTGAAATATGTTTTTATTGTGGAAATATCAGTTATAATTTACGCCAGGCCTTCGTTTCCCAAATGTTCTCCAAGAAGCGAAAACGGTATGGGGTATGAAATAAACCGTAATTTCGGTTTAAAAGGCTTGTATATTGAACAATTAATTGAACTTCTTTCCGCTTTATTATTTTTGTGTTTTATTCTTTAGCGTTGTTATAGTTTAACATTATAATAATGAATAATAATAATTTGCAAATATGTAAAAAAAAAATCATAACAAAAAAAGCTGAATACACCGCGAACTAAAATTTTTTAGCCTTTCCATAGATCTACATACACCTGTGTTGAACCGTAAATTTCACAGAAACGAATTCTTCACACGTGTGAGGCATTCGTGCAAATTATTCACACTTTTGTTACAAATACGGCCGTAAATATCACTAATCGAAAATGTGACATATACGTTTGACTTTTTTTTTTACTTTTTCGTACGAACGTGCCAGCTGACAGGATACAGTTTATCGCTTATATCATACAATTGGTATGCTAACAGTTTAGCGGCCACATTTTCCAAGCAATCTTGACCAACCTTGGACAAAACATATATGACCAAAAGATCTCGGCATAGTTACGGACAGACAGATAACTTGCCAAAATCGATTACTTTAACTCGCAATATATAACTTATGCACCTGCCATTCGACGACGTTATGGCACAAAAATATATTACCCACTGTCCGTCCGTTCGTGCGCCTGTCCGTCCGAAATTTCATGTTGGCTCCATAACTTGCGCATAAGTATTCCTCATATAAAACAATGATGCGCAGCGCGCAACGGCCCGGTGGCTATATCCGTGGTCAATGTCGCTGGGCGCTTAGAGGTCATACAGTTTGTATGGACATTCGTGTCCGCTCTGTTTATTCCACATACACAAACCGATTTTCAAATTACTCATGACACATTTATTCCTCATAACACAAGCGTGCAACCGCCAGGAGGCTACCTTCAATGTCAAGGTCGCACTAAAGCAGGGGCACCCATGTAGTATGGACACATGTGTAGGTACTGAACCTTTAAGAAAGGGATATACCTGTATTGATATTTTCATTTGTTTCGTTTACGGACAAACATGTAACCATTAAAATATGGTAAACGTCGCGATTTTACCTTTACAACTGTTCTATGTTATTTTTGCATCAAACGCCAAGTTATTAAAACTCTCCCATTTAACGGACCAAATGATGTAAAGAATTATCGTATGAGAGAAAAACAAAAACGTACACCGTACAGCTGTACACAAGCCAAATTAATACATTGTTTGTTGCCGTTTAAACTGCTCACCATTAATGGGAATTCTATTCTATTCTGTTCTGTTCCATTCTCTGTTGTACATAATAAAATATTGTTCTGTTCTGTTCTGTCGTGTGGTGTTGTGCTTCACCTTTTTTTCTAATACTGTTATATTTTCGCCGATCTGTATGTACATGTGACGTTTTCGTCTAAATAATCATTTATTGCATTTTTTTCGTGCTGTTTTAACATGTGAAAAATACGTTTTTGCTCTACTAGGGGTAGAGATGCTAAACGTAAATTTCACAAATATTTTGTGAAATATCCGCACGTATTCTTCACATGTGTGCAGCATTCGCACGAATTCCTCACTAGTGTGAAGAATTCGTTTCTGTGAAATTTACGGTTCAACACACCTGTATATCCATGGCATTTCCAACTATAAATTTAATATTTCGAAATACGCATATATTGTCGTCATGAAAAAAACACACAACTTCTAATATGATAAAATTTATTTAACATTTCTTCTAGCTAGTCACCGATGTTAGTATACGTCAATAAATTATGGCGAAATAATTATATTTAATTTAAACATATTTCATTTCATTTTTTATTTCCTTTATTGTGATTGGCTAATTAAATAAAAGGGCGTATCTCATTGCATTTAAATAATATGATTGACCAACATGTCTCAGGGCCACAAGATATACTCATGTTAGTCCCAATCTGTTTATATTAACATCATACAGTATAATCATCAAATAAATTTAACCTACCTTTCTCCCTACCTCTCCCACTCTAATATGTTTTAGAATTATATTCTGTCCATATTCGATTAATAATCTATCACTGATGGGGAATAACTTAGACTCATCAGTGGGTACAAACTTTGTATTTTGTATTATTAAAACTACAAATAGTTTACTACCTCCATTTGGAATAGACCTTTGTGAAGACGAACATCGGCCGTTAATCTGTTCCTAATTAATGGATACTTGAGACTAAGTAGTCTCGATCCACGGGATACTATATTTTTTAAATAACTTTAAACATCGGCATTTTGTAATGGACTAACGTCCATCTCGCCCTATTTACAATGTAACAGGTTTTAATCATATTATCTTATGTTGGATTTTAGTATGGTAAATTGTTCCTTACGAACCCATGCTTGATTAACGACAGTTGCTCGACTTTTCTGTCTATTTAGTAACAATATATTGTATGTCCTCACCGGTCCCGCGGTTTGATTTTAATAATTAGCCGTTTTATATGATAATTAAGATATAAATTAAGATAATAGAAATTCCTGGCTGTCCGATTTATTTTTATATATGCTTTTCAGATTGGTTTTACATCGACAGCTGGGAAGATACTATTTTTAGTTTTGTCTGACGCACACATCGGGATAGGGGGGAAATATTATTAACATGCAAATCCTATGTATACTTCTGCCTCGTGCCCTCCCCAGAGTGGCCTCCACGTGGCTTTGGTGGAAGGACACACTCGATGTGACGTGATTACTATCATAGACGCACGTTCATTTTGCTTTGTTTTATATTGAGAGATTTGGAGTGATGTCTTACTAACAACACTGGGATATTTTATCGGATTTTAACAATATATGCTTACATTTAAAGATGTCCATTCCCTTTGGAAGGGATCACGAAGCAGATACAACATGGAGTATGTATATATGTACATATTAAGTTAGAATATTTTTTTTAAAAAAAAATGGTGACGCGCTGGCGTTGGAACATATTTTTAATCCTCGATTTTAATTTAAAAAAATAGACCAACCTGAGCTTATTTTAAATACCTATGGGCAATTCATCTCCTTTATTATTTTAAATTTAATCACTTTCTGATTTTCGCGGCCAATCCTATCCGACTGACACAGTTGTCTGCCTGGTTCTTGCCATTATTGAAACAAATACTTCCCTACCACTTCCCTTTCAAACCATACTAACCACCTACTGAAAAGCTCGCCAAAAGGCCTAGTGCCATAGGGCGTGCAAAAACAAAAACTATTATTGACTGACAGGGCCACAAGTAATAGGAAGCGTGACGGAGCGGCGCGTTGAATCCTTCACACCTTTGAACAACATTACACACACACTCTCTTAACAGTGTGAAGTTTGTTTAATTTGGTCCATTATATACCAATCATATATAAATTGACAAAAGGACTGTTGTTTTTTTTAAATTTCGATCACCAAATTAATGGTAATCCATTTATTCACCCCGTAATAGGTCTGTGGGGGTCGGGGTGGGCTACCGTCTACAAACCGTACAGATATAGATGCAATATGCATAATATTTATTATATATAAACAGTTTTCAAAATATTTAGAAGAAAAAATGCATATCTTGATTAGAAACTAAATAAATGGGGAGTTTTTGTCTCGCCTTTTGAAAAAATGCGAGACTATAGGTGTTGCTAATGTTGGCGGGCTCGACGGCGTCAACATATTGTATTATAACTTTTTTGTCCTTGGGAGTAGAATGTTCAAATTTCATATATAACCTCCTGCTCATTGCCCGTCTTAATGCAAATAACTTCCAGCTCTGCAACTGACCGTGGGTCAGAGTCAAGGTCACTTAAATACATGTACCGTCACCAAATTTTAACATAAATATTGACGGTACATGTATTTTACCGACCTTGATTCCGACCCACGGTCAGTTGCAGGGCTGGAAGTTATTAGCATTAAGACTGGCAATGACCAGGAGGTTATATATGAAATTTGAACATTCTACTCCCAATGACAAGCAAGTTATAATACAATATGTCAGCGTTAAGATTTCGGTTAACATTTCGGTTAACATTTCGGGAAACATTTCGGTTAACATTTCGGTTAAGTTCTTATAACTTATTTCTCCTTTGGAGTAGAGTATTCAAATTTCATATATAACCTCCTGCTCATTGCCCGTCTTAATGCCAATAACTTCCAGCCCTGCAACTGACCGTGGGTCAGAGTCAAGGTCACTTAAATACATGTACCGTCACCAAATTTTAACATAAATATTGACGGTACATGTATTTTACTGACCTTGACTCCGACCCACGGTCAGTTGCAGGGCTGGAAGTTATTAGCATTAAGACGGGCAATGACCAGGAGGTTATATATGAAATTTGAACATTCTACTCCCAAGGACAAGAAAGTTATAATACAATATGTCAGCATTAAGATTTTTGTTAAGATTTTTGTTAAGATTTCGGTTAAGTTCTTATAACTTATTTCTCCTTTGGAGTAGAGTGTTCAAATTTCATATATAACTCCACTGGTTATTGTTCTTCTTATTCCAGTAACTATCAGTCTCCAACTGACCCTGTGTCAAGGTCAGTTTCCTCTTAAATGCATCTACCGTCTCCAAAAAAATGTGTTAAAGTGCGTTAAATTATTATAACTTTGTTGTTCTTTGAAGTAGAGTGTTCAAATTTCATATATAACCTCACTGGTCATTGTTCTTATTTCAGCGACTTCCAGCCCTCCAACTGACCCTTGGTCAAGGTCAGGGTCACTTTAATAAATGTATATTCTCCAAATTTCACATTCTTTTCGCAGCACTGCAGCAATGTACAGTGTTCAAAATCTCATATATAAACTCACTGGACATTGTTCTTGTCCAGCCATAAACTCATTGTTCTTGTCCAGCCATAATCTGTATAGCTTTATTCTATTTTAAATGCATACACATTCCAATTTTCATGTGAGTTTTATAAGGTTTGACAGGAACTTAATTGCATTATCTTTTTTATGTAGCTACTGCAACAAGCTGGGTAATTTGATACTCCAGCAAAGGTTTATCAAAAGTGTCTATCTTTGGAAGGTTAACTTTTTACTTTAAATCCAATCAGTGTAACATATATAAGGTTGTAAATATTCTGGATAAAAATATGTTTAAACAAATAACAAATCTTTTTCTTATTGACTCATTTATTAAATTCAAAAAATATATTACAAATTCCCTTAAATACTGTCTTGATAGCATACTGCCAGATAATGAACTTCGATAAAAGCAACAGTTATTGCTACTATTTATGGAAGTTTAAGAATTAATAACAATTGAGTAAAAATGCGTCTTTCATAGCAGTATCTAGAACAGTATTACATTAACTATATGTATGACATTTTCCCTGATAAGTGATAATTGAAGCAATTACAGTATACAGTCACCAATCGCTGGGGCAATTTATTGTTCGCAGCTGGGTAATTTAAAGTTTATGTGTATTATAAATTCTCTTAAAGGTACACATGACAATCTGAATGTGTTAAAATCACAAGGTCACACTAGTTTTTCTGCATAACTTGTATTTGTTCAATCATTAATATTAATTGCACTAAAAGAAATATGAAGTAAATTATTTTACATATAATTAACTGTTGATAATAATGTATCTTTAACTTATGGTAAAATCAGTGAGAAACATTGAATTGAATTGAATTGGGGTTTTAAGGCGCACCAACACATGAATAGGTTATATGGCGCCTAAAAGGCATGAACATGCCAGGCTCATCTTCCATGTACATCGAGATAAAATATGGAAAATGGGCCTAGAACCTTCTCACCCTGAACTGCAGAGTTGCTGCAAATTCTATCGTAGAAACTCCATTTACGCTGGAGCCACGTTATTGTTTTTCTGCCACTGCTCTTTTGATGCGAGCGAGATGGCACCTGAAACAATGCAGGGGTCATGATGAAGACCTTTCATGAGCATGAACAAAAAATGACAAATGAATATGAATGGGGGTGTCCTACCTGTCTGCATGTGACGGTGTGTTTGCAGTGGTTGTATTCTACCCCGGCAACCACACGGGGGAGAGAAACATTGAAAACCTTAATTTATTTATATGCAAGTAGGTTTAAAGTGAATATGATACTGGATATATAAATCGAAACAATAATTGCAATGCTTCATAAACACTTCAAGATTGCCATATGTCCCTTTAAGATAATGAAATGAATAAATGTATACAATTTGCCATTACCATTGAAACATACTCCAGCAACAGAATTACATTAATTTTAATATGAGTTGACATTTCTTGATAAAACATGATCATGCAGATTAATTAACATGTCAGTTCCTGAAACAATACAAGTTGGCAAATTACTTCAATTTTACATCAAGTCCCAATGTGTAGTTTCTGCAGATAGCTATCAGGTATTAAAGGGAACTCAATACATCAGGCTTTGGGGCCTAATTTAAAACATAATAAAGTATAAAATTATCAATTTAAGGGTGAAGTAGTTCATAAATATAGATGGAACATTAACAGTTTCCTATAATACACTGTAACAAAAATTATAATTTAAAACAATCTTTAAGTCCATAGAGTACCGGCATGCTCTTATCATAATGTTCATTATAGACTTTGACTAATCAATTACCGTAATGATGTTGTCACATTCAGTTTTAAATGTTTCACTCCTGATAATAATGCAGGACCTTTATAAATGATGAACTTTTGTGTGTTTTAATCCAGGAATTGTATTGCATGAATAACTATCAACATTCAAAATTTAAGGCATGTTATTTTAATATTCAATTAACTACCATACACATGTACACTGTTTTTGGGTAGGATTGCAAAATCAAAATCCGGTGTATAGAATGGTAATGCTTGTCCATCCAATAATATTTGCATTTAGCTTCATTTATTGAAAACTATGAATGCTACCAGTCTTGCTTGACTTTGTTAACAATTGCTATGAACCCTCGATTTTGTCAAGATGAAGGTCGCTTGAAACATGTATGATGGACATGTTTCTTTAGGCGAGACATCATGTTGCGCGCAACTCTTGTTTTATTATATTTCTTTACAATATTCAAAAGAATATTTAAAATACAATTTTGATGAAAGGGGCTCTCTGCAATCTGAGGGTCTTTCAAAAGAATTTTATTTACAAATATACCAGATTGCTGTGTGTCCCTTTAAATCTTGACATTTACAAAATTGACAAAATATTTATTTTGTTACTTAAATACGCCTTCATTGATAATTGTAAAGAAATATTTTATTTTTTTCAAAACCCAGCATATATATATATGGAATAAAGAATTGTTTAACGTAGATAAATACAATGCTAACATAATCAACTATGAGTGTTTCAGTTGACAAAAGGACTTGTATTTAACTATTATTACATTACATGGTCATGCATTAATTCCTTTAAGCGATGGGGAAGCTTATATTAGTCAGTTTTACCAGGGACTCATATATGTAATATAGACGGGTTCTGGTTTTACAATGTTTATTTTCGACAATATAAACATACATAAAATATGTTTTACTGAAACAAAAATCGATAACCTGTTTAAAATTATAAGTTAAATGTTTTAATTTTACAATATGCAGGTTTTTAAACCGAAATTAAGGTTTTATTTCATACCCCGTGTTAGACGGGTTATGACAGTTAATTTCCGGCCACGTAATGATATTAATGTTGAATATAATTATGTTATGTTATACGATATTGCAATATTTCGAAATATATTTAAACATATTTAACATATTTAGTACACTACGATTATTGTTTCATACGAAAGCTACATTTTTTATGTAATGTTAGTGCTAACACTTAGAATACAGTATAATCAGCCCATTTTCACGTTATTTTCTAAATTACTATTTCACTTCTTCATCTTTCGTCGATTTTTGTGCAAGTATAACCTATTTATCTGTCGAAATGCCATGAAACACCGTTCGTTCGTTCGAACGTTCATTTCATCCATTCATTAATTCATTCAGGAACCATTTCTCTCCCGAGGGAGATATTTCCCGTATCTCAAGACACTGGTTATAGATTTTCTATTCCCAGTATTTCCTATACAAATCACAGACAAATATGTAACATAGGGAAAGCTATAGGGGTTATAATGGCAACCAGGGACGAGGTTCTGCCGAGTTCATGGTTACAGTTCTGATCTCGAGGATGAGATTTCCCTATCTCACGTGGATAACTCTATCGAATGAAATAAGATAACATGCACGTATATGAGGGTATGTGGACATTGGGACATATAATGTATGTGAAGTTGGTACGGGGGCATCCTATGTAAAGATATAAAAGGTACGCGGACATACAAATGATACGGGGGAATATTGTGTATTAAAAGATATATAGAGTATGTAGATATACTATGTAAATATATAAAAGGTACGGTGACATCATATGAAGGATATAGAGAGTACGTAGGCACATTACGAGATCATTTAGAGAGTACGGAGACATATTATGATAGGATATAAGGGGTATTCATGGGGTTATAATATAGAAGTATATAGAGAGTACGGGGACATATTGTGTAAGGATATAAGGGGTATTCATGGGGTTATAATATAGAAGTATATAGAGAGTACGGGGACATATTATGTAAGGATATAGAGGGTATGGGACATATTATTCAAGGACATATAGCGATATGGGGATATAGTTATTATGTAAGTATAATATCCACATACCCTATATATCCCTATATAATATGTTCCCATACCCTCTATA
>JAWPHD010021118.1:0-29322 GCA_037043455.1 Cyrtodaria siliqua | reverse complement strand
AAAAGGACGTTGATCATAAATACTCAAGACAATAAAAGGACGTTGATTATAAATACTCAATACAATAAAAAGATGTTATAATAAATACTTAAGGCAATAAAAGGACGTTGATTATAAATACTCAAGGTGATAAAAGGACGTTGATTATAAATACTCAAGACAATAAAAGGACGTTGATTATAAATACTCAAGACAATACAATGATATTGTATAAATACTCACGACAATAAAATGAGAATTAAGAAATGCTCAGGACAATAATTGACGTCGATTTTTAAATACTCAAGAAAATAAAAGAACGTTGATTATACATACTCAAGACCATTAAAGACGTTGATTATAAATACTTAAGACAATAAAAGGAGGTTGATTATAAATATTTAAGACAATAAAAGGAGGTTGATTATCAATACTCAAGACAATAAAAGAACGTTGATTATACATACTCAAGACCATTAAAGACGTTGATTATAAATACTTAAGACAATAAAAGGAGGTTGATTATAAATATTTAAGACAATAAAAGGAGGTTGATTATCAATACTCAAGACAATAAAAGAACGTTGATTATACATACTCAAAACAATAAAAGGAGGTTGAATAAAAATACTCAAGACATTTAAATGATGTTGATTATAAATACTCAAGGCGATAAAAGGACGTTGATTATAAATACTCAATACAATAAAAAGACGTTGATTATAAATACTCAAGGCAAAAAAAGGATGTTGATTGTAAATACTGTAGGCGATAAAAGAACGTTGATTATAAATACTCAATACAATAAAAGGACGTTGATTATAGATACTCAAGGCAATAAAAAGATGTTGATTATAAATACTCAAGGCGATAAAAGGACATTGATTGTAAATGCTCAAGGCGATAAAAGGACGTTGATTATAAATACTCAAACCAATAAAAGGACGTTGATTATAAATACTCAATACAATAAAAAGATGTTATAATAAATACTTAAGGCAATAAAAGGACGTTGATTATAAATACTCAAGGTGATAAAAGGACGTTGATCATAAATACTCAAGACAATAAAAGGACGTTGATTATAAATACTCAATACAATAAAAAGATGTTATAATAAATACTTAAGGCAATAAAAGGACGTTGATTATAAATACTCAAGGTGATAAAAGGACGTTGATTATAAATACTCAAGACAATAAAAGGACGTTGATTATAAATACTCAAGACAATACAATGATATTGTATAAATACTCACGACAATAAAATGAGAATTAAGAAATGCTCAGGACAATAATTGACGTCGATTTTTAAATACTCAAGAAAATAAAAGAACGTTGATTATACATACTCAAGACCATTAAAGACGTTGATTATAAATACTTAAGACAATAAAAGGAGGTTGATTATAAATATTTAAGACAATAAAAGGAGGTTGATTATCAATACTCAAGACAATAAAAGAACGTTGATTATACATACTCAAAACAATAAAAGGAGGTTGAATAAAAATACTCAAGACATTTAAATGATGTTGATTATAAATACTCAAGGCGATAAAAGGACGTTGATTATAAATACTCAATACAATAAAAAGACGTTGATAATAAATACTTAAGGCAATACAAGGACGTTGATTATAAATACTCAAGGTGATAAAAGGACGTTGACAATACATACTCAATACACTAAAAGGACGTTGATTATAAATACTCAAGGCAAAAAAAGGATGTTGATTGTAAATACTCTAGGCGATAAAAGAACGTTGATTATAAATACTCAATACAATAAAAGGACGTTGATTATAGATACTCAAGGCAATAAAAGGACGTTGATTATAAATACTTAGTATAATAAAAGGATGTTGATTATAAATACTGAAGACAATAAATCAACGTTGAATATAAATACTCAAAACAATAAAAGAAAGTTGACTATAAATACTCAAGACACTAAAAGGACTTTATGTATAAATACTCAATGCGATAAAAGGATGTTGATTATAAATACTCAAGGCAATAAAATGACGTTAACTATAAATATTCACTACAATAAAAGGACGTTGATTATAAATACTGAAGAAAGTAAAAGGACGTTGATTATAAATACGCAAGGCAATAAAACGACGTTGACTATAAATACTCAATACAATAAAAAGACGTTGATTATAAATACTCGAGGCGATAAAAGAACGTTGATTATAAATACTTAATACAATAAAAGGACGTTGATTATAAATACTGAAGGCAATAAAAGGACGTTGATGATAAATACTAAAGGCAATAAAAGGATGTTTATTATAAATACTCAAGACAATTAAAGGGCGTTGATTATAAATACCCAAGGCAATAGAAGGACGTTAATTATAAATACTCAAAGCAAAAAATGACGTTGATTATATATACTCAAGGCAATAAAACGACGTTGATTATCAATACTTAAGACAATAAAATAATGTTGATTATAAACTCTAAGACAATAAAAGAATGTTGATTATAAATAATTAATACAATAAAATGGCGTTGGCTATAAATACTCAATACAATAAAAGGACGTTGATTATAAATACTAAAGGCAATACAAGGACGTTGATTACAAATTCTCAAGGCGATAAAAGAACGTTGATTATAAATATTCAATACAATAAATGATTGTTGATTATAAATACTCAAGACAATAAAAATACGTTTATTATAAATCCTCTAGGTGCTAAAGGGACATCGGTAAAATTGGTAAAAGATTTTACATGAACATTTGAGCATGAGCACGGTAGGTGAAAGCTGGGTGCCAAAACAGTCGACGAAGGATCAAATGGCTAACAGGGTGACCATATATAATGATCATTTACATTAATTTGAGCGGGAATAAAACACATATTTGAATTCTAGTTTTATTGGCGATGAAACGTGGATACAGTAAGCCGAAACAGAAACAAACGCCCAGTCAATACAATGGAGACGAGCTGTTTTTCTACCCCTGAAAATATTTAAACAATTTCTTTCTGCTGGAATGGCAATGACCGTTATGTTCTTCGATGCACGCGGCATTATACTGACAGATTTTATACAAAAAGGCAGAACTGTCACTGCCAAATACTGTTCTGAAATAGTTCTCACTTATCTGCGTGAACTACGTCCGAGACTAACCCAGATACATTTAATGTTTGATATGAATTATAAATAACATCATGTGTGTATGATTAAATATGAACTGAGTAAGGTTGCGAGAGATAGAGAGAGAGAGAGAGCCATTCTTTACCAAATGTATTTTTGCAGACTTTATTAGTTTACAATTGCTGCAACTAATTTGTTTGACATGATTTATGATTTACGCTTTTGTAATTATTGTATTAGCCTTTAAAATGCGTTCTTACATTTTATGATGTATTATCAGTGATTCGCGGTGTTAATGGTTTACGTGAATGCATGTCAAATGTCCTTTTATGATCATCTTTATACCTTTAACATCAGTGCATCGTTAATAGGTGCAAACTGTGTACAATTTGACTGTCGTTTTAAAAATAATTACATATCATGAAGCAATTGATACATAAGCACGAAATTTGGATGAAATTAAAAAACATATGCCTTTCTTTTGAAGTCACTTACAGCACGCATTTTAATACCGCACGGGTCAAATTAGGCAATCAAATTGTTACATTAATGAATATTTTGTTCTTTACAAGCAAAAATTATGATTATGATTATGATAATTTATTACCAAATAAGACGGCACTTCCCCATAAGCTTTCTATAAAAGCCTACTAACAATGGGTGCTGGGTTATCCAGACTGCTTCTGTTGTCCACCTGAATATCTCGAGCTCTTGGAGAAAGTATCACATTAGAGGTAACACATTTTTATTTAAGTTATGTTTTCCATCTCGTGTTATTTTATGCAATATCTGCGGCAAAACCTATCTGTATTGCTCAAAAGATTGACACAACCTGATGGAAATATGTTTGATGTGGTTATTTATTTATAGAATTAGATAAGGGGTACTCTCATTTATTTTTCACTTCAAGGAAAATATATGTCTAATCTTAAACTGCGTCAAGTTGTGTACTTTTTAGGAAACTTTATTACATATCTAGTATTCATTTATTTAGACTACTCGGAATTGTTGAGATATTCATAATACAATTTGTAGCGGACATCAGTTTTCATATATAAATACACAATAATTGTGCGCATTACATACAACCTTGCTCTTATTATTTGCCATTGAGAAAACAATGGTTTTGGGCTGTAACAATATACGAGGGTGTTTTACTGACGTCACTTTAGATAACTACACCTTTCGTTTTTTTCGTCTGCATGACTAGATAACATTGATTATATACTTTCATATATATAATACAATAAAAACAGCAATGTTTGACGGTTCAGTGGATCAGGTTGTATGTTTCGTCTGCTTGGCTAGATAACATTGATTACATATTACATATATTTTCGGTATATTGTTTTAAAAGAATGCATTCGTAATTGAAAATATCATGCATGACAGCTCAGCAGATCAGCTTGTATGTTTCTTTGACTGGGGTTGATTACAAGGAGGTTAATTTCTCACGAAATGTTATAAAACATATACTTAGTTCAAATCTAGTTTTAGGATAGTAAGATTGTAAAACTGTGTAAAGTGCTGCTGTCTTAGGCTAAATCAAACATACACATACTATTATTAGGACTGGTGGTTTAACCAACACTAAGTAGAATGCAGTGGCCCTTTCGTGTTTGTATATTACTATTAAACAATGCTGACCCTGTTGAACAATTTCAATCAGAGAATATTTCTCAAGATCACTTGCATAGCCCTATTGTCAACCCTTTCGTGTTTGTGATTTCTTATTTGGCTTTTTATTCATCTTTAAAGTTGTTCTTTGTTTCTGTGTGTGTTTGTGGTTGATTGTCGTCCTTGAATGCTACTTTTTCTGTTCGATGTTTATATCTATATTTATTCAATATATCATCACTTTTAATTGTTACGATCATCTTACAGCATTATTTATTTTGTTGTTTAAATGATTTGTTATATATGTAATTTAACAACTTGATTACCAATGCATTACCTACGTAAATCACAGCGTATGCATGTGTACAATGTTCACTTACTTGACAATATATACGTAATTCTTTAAGTTTAAAATGTAATCCGAAAGTTTGATATTTATATTGTAAAAGACATATACAATTGACGTGTTTTAAACATTAGTTTTATATTATATATTAATACATATTATCTATGTGTGCACATCACGTAAGGGTGAATCAGTCTTAACCAATGTATCTCAAATACCACATTTTTAGAAAGTTTTAGAATAATCATGAAGTTTTTAGACATATTTTAGTCATTTTATTCTTTTAGTACCATTGTTTTAATCTTGTTTGTATAAACTGTAAATATATTATATTTTGTCTGAGGACCATATGTTAGACTGGCCTGTAGCCAAATGTGTTATACTCTTGAAATAAAGATATTATTATTATTATTATTATTATTATTATAAAATAAGGTGTTGGAACTTATTATATTCTTACTATGTTACATTTTCCTCAGATATGGGAACACTGTTAATATGTGTATACCAATGGTAGCAACTGTGCATCCCGTATCACAAATGTGTTTTAGATCGTGTTGAGCTGATACTCAGATGTCAAGCAAGACGTTCATAGCATTTGAATTTTTCTGGTTGATATTTTGAATACTAACAATAGTTTTTCCGTATATAATTAATACTATATATTATTAATACACATTAGCACATGTCATCAAAAGTGGGGAAAATGTTAATGAAATTATATTTTTCTTCGATGTTATTTTCTTTTACAAAATTATACTGTCATAATATCTTTCATATCTGTCTGTTCATTTTTTCCATATCTACCTTGCTCAGTTCTTAGGTAATGAGAGAAAAGCTGTAACATGTAAAGTAACTAACATATACTTTTTAAATGCGAAGATTTGCAAATAGTATAGAAACATTAGGCATCACTATTATTAACATGTTCTTGTCTTTGTTTAATATTTAAGAAAATAATCATTTACTATTTTTCTTTAGAGAAAAATAGTAAATGAAAATTTTCTTAAATATTAAACAAAGATTTTGTGAAAGCTGCATTTCCTGTTCGACGTTTCCAAAGGTCCATTATCATACTCTTTTTTATAGCACAGCGGCGTTGCTTGTGCAGTGTGGCGGCAGTAAAACGTCTCCCCGCGCTTGCAATCAGTACTGTTATTCATTCGATCTTTTGAGATCGCTGAGCCCGCTTCTTATATTTAGTTATCGGTGGTACATTTTTAATTTCTTTTGTTTTCTTACTTAATTTTTGATTCGATGGTTCCACTACTCCGGCCGATAAAAGGCTCTGGTTATTGTTTAACCACTCATAGGATATGTTGTCTGCTTTTTGATACGCAGGCATCATACCCGCTGCTCCCAACTAAATTCCATTATGTTTATTTCGCTCTTCGGGGCATTTAATTTTATTAGATACTGGGACCATACGACGTACGACATGGGGAAGCGTTACACTCCATGTCCACCGACATATGTATGCCATCTTCGGGATGGTTAAAATTGTGTACTGTTGATTTTATGAATATTGAGTTCTGCTCAACCCGGGCTAGAGGGCGTGAGCGGTAGCTAGCATATTTCACTACCGCTCATGAACAATCAAACCGAGACTGCAATATTTCGTATGTGTCGTGCTCGGCCGTTTCCAAAGGTCCATTATCATACTCTTTTTTATACTTATTTTTTATTGAGTCTTTACATTATATAACCATTTAATAGCTTCTGCTTACAGTATCTTAATAGCGAATTATAAATACTGGCATATACTCCTATTTCAAACCAGTACTTTTTAATTTTATATGTTTGATATAAAGTGATATGAAACGGGTATCTACCTAATTCTCCGTATACCGCCATCGAAATTGTAAATTAGTCGTTTACCAATGTTTGGACGTATTTGTACTAATTTTGTATTACCCCAAGATTCACAATTATATGTAAATTAGAGCCGACATCAAACAGATGGCATATAGTACTTGATTGTGTTTCTGTAAGACACTGTTTTCATACTTATTTCAGTTTTAATTATGTTGATATGGTTCTTAGTGCTGTGCGGATTAAGTGGTGCCATGGGTGTGCCTGTGCAATATTCTGAAACTGGTGGTTTCTCTTCTAAAGCTTCTAAAGGTTAGTATGAAAAGAATATATACAAAATGAAGGTTAGATAATAACTGGTTAGTTTCCCATATAAATAAAAAAATGAATATATGAATAATGAACATGGACAATTAGAACATATTGCCACTATAAAAAAGCAAACTTATGTCTGATATCTATCTGCATTTGCCATAGTATAATATAGCAAAGTGTTTTAAAGACATTTGTAAGATTGCAAGTTAAAAACAAATGAAAACTTTTCTGCATATCGGTATTATGGAACTAGATGAGGCTTACATATGTTTGTTTAAATATGTGTGTATTATGTTATATCTACAGTATCGCGGACACCACGACAAAATTAAGCCTCCAGACCTCGTTACTTCAGTTTTTATATATTTATTATATACCTATTTGTAGCAGGATAGTGATACCGAAATATAAAAAAATAGTGTATAATTCCTGTGACAAAAGTATCCTTAAAACAAAGGCATGTGTAACATGATATACACAACAGGGTACACGTACAGGCATGTTATATTGAATGAAATCAAATACATATGCATAAATGTACGTTGGCAATCATGCAATATACAAACATTAGCATTGATCGCTACATCCTACAAGGGTTATACTTTACTAAAGAATTGATTGCAAGTTCTAACTTTCCAATCACAAAAGTTTCATTTTTAAACTTCAGGACTCGGGGCGTCAACCGGCAGGAGTAATATAGGAGGTTCAAGCTCATGGAATCGTGGCATCAGCGGCACCAACGCTGGTTCAATGGCTGGAACAAATAGTGACGAACGAAGGTATAGTAAAACAATTGACGTGTATCGTTTCCTAATTTCTCTGGCTGTGGACTTTATTATTAGAGATTTCCTTTTGATAGGATGTAATTATATTTATACTGTCTTGACAATTTAAGCGCTAAATACAGGATAATAGAGGGGTTATGTAAATCGATTTAAGCTAATCAGTTGGCCATATTGCCTACTGACCGTTCTACGTGGGTAACCCTGTCTTCACCACTCTTTCTGTTGTGTATTGTCCTTTTCATTGTATAATTAATTTGCTCTTCGTTTGTGGTACAGTGCAGATCTACGGTGCCATAACGTTTAGTTACTGTGGTTTCTATAGACTTATATTTGTCTCATTTAAAAAAAAAACTTAGCAAAACAATTTTCTAATTCCTTTTTATTAACTTCAATAAAACAGTAACTTTTAAGGTAAGACGAATAGAAAAAATGACTTGTCATAAACAGGTACGCATACTCTAAGTATAATAGAATACCCAGTAAAGCAATGTAACTATTCAATCACTTTTGCCTTTAATTTCAATTCAGAGGTGATTCCGCTGCTCCCGTTGACGTCCGCGCCAATATCAACGCCGTTCGCAGAAATGCTGGTGCAAACACTGGTAATGCAATGAATATAGCACTATCTGGTGGAAACAGAATGTCTGGTGGAATGATACCTGTAATGGTAAACATGAACAATGGAAACGTTGCAACCGCTAGATTTGGTGGATCCAGAAGAAATACCAATTCCAACGCTGCAAGAGCAAATACTGGCAATGAAGCTAATGGTATGCTCGTCCAAATAGGAAATAGTCTAGTTGACGTCAGTGGAAACGGACTTATGATGGCCAATGGAGACAGTGACTCTGTGATAATGCTTACTAGAACCAACAACAATGGCGTTAGTGCCAACACCGATGGACTCGTTAGAAACATGAATGGCATGACTACAAACGTGCTCAGTAGCAATATCAATGGACGCAACAGTAATGCCAACAGACTGATTTCAAACACAAATGAGCTGAATATGAATGCAAACGCCAATATTATTGCCGGCACCGTCGATGATAACACAAGAGGGAGGATAAGGCTAGATGACATGATCAGAAACTCAGATGCTGGGCGCGGTATGCGTTTTAATCTTCAAACTATCAATGCAAACGGCCTCAACACCGATGGGCTCAATATGAATACAAATGGTATAATCAGGAACATCAATGATATGAATAAGAACATCGGCGGTCTCAACAAGATCAGGAACTCCAACGGTCTCAGCATGAACAGGAACGCCAATAGTTTCGGTATGAACGCAATTGCCAGCAACAGAAACATGAATGAAAGCATGTTTTGATTAAGCTAAAAGCTGAGATATGAATTGTGAAAGTTAAAAACCTATAAAATGAGTGTTACAAATAAACTGTAATTCTTATCTTAATGATTGATTATCTTAACTGACATTTAATGGGGTACAATTTGTTTAAATAATTCGCGTAATTATAAGATACAGAACCTAGCAAGAGCGGCGCACATCATATATATATATCATTTTGCCAACTCGTTTAATAAATTCAATAATGAATGAGTACCCATTTTAGATCCTCTATATATGTTTAATAAATTATATTTGAAAGAAATAATAGAAACATCTATTTTCTAGATGGAAGTTCAACATCGGCAACGAATAGTAGAATGATGATGGTTCCTGTTATGGTTAACGTTCCCAATGCAGTCAACGCCAATAATGCAGCATCTGGAAGTGGTATGTTGATGGTTCCTTCTTCTAATACAGCCATCAACGCAGCATCTAGAAGTGGTAGGATGATGGTTTCTTCTTCTAATGCAGCAAACAACGGAGCATCCGGCATTCGAATGATGATGGTTCCCGCTTCTAATGCAGCCATCAACTCAGCATCTAGAAGTGGTAGGATGATGGTTTCTCCTTCTATCGCAGCAAACAACGGAGCATCCGGCATTAGAATGATGACTGTTCCCTCATCTAATGCAGCCACCAATGCCATCGGCAGCGGTGGAAGGATGTTACATGGACCCGACTGTAACTTTGGCCAAGGTATACAACACATATATACGTTTGAATATATATCTGTGTATATATTTGTGTGTATGCATTTCTGTTTTTAGAATCGACTATTAAAACACTAGCTAAGCCCTCGGAAGAACATATGCCCTGTATATATACACGCTCGCTGTGAATGTGAACGTTAATATCACAAATACCTGAACGTACAGGAAGCCCGGTTGGATATAGTCTCTATCATCCAGACACACTCAAGCTGACTGCGGGAGCTAGCGTCTGGAGTCGTGGTTTATTAAAAGGTTTCACCGATAGACGGCGCCAAACGTCAATACTGACTGTGACGTGACGTCATTTTGACCACAACATCAAAGGGCACGTTGTATTACTCGCAACATTAGTTCCAATGGGATGGGTGTACGTCCTTCGTTTTTTGTAGTTTCTCTAAAAACATAATATAATCTATATTACAAAATGAATATAATGATATTTAAAATTTAATTTTTAGCATTAATCGTGATATGCTGACTTTGTTCGGGGTAATTTTATTGCACAACATTGCGCGTAACGTCACGTAGTTTTTGACGCCGTCATGACGTAGGGGGTGATTCCCGTAACAAAATGCAGTTGAAAAATCAGCGGACGGTGATTTTTTTTGTCCACACCTCGTTTTGATGTCACAAACTTTAAAGAAGCTTTACTGCAGACCATCGTGTGAACTTCTTTGAGAGAAGTCTCGCGAGAGGTCTGGATGGTCGAAACTAGGTTGGATATCGTCTTTCTTAATACGTAATTAGAAATAATATTTTGGACTTTACTTGTTTCAATACAAACGTTTGATTTTATTAACATCAAATAAACGTGCTACTGCAGATGGAATACTTTTTGTAACAATCTCTTTCTGCCAGTATACTGTAGAGGCCATGTAAGCAGACATTCAATTTTTTCTAATTGCAGACATGTCTGGAGCTGGCACTGATGGAAGTAATAATTCAAGAGGCGTTGGTGCAACTGGAACTGCCAGTCGAAATAGTGATAACGGAGTAGATAACAGAAAAGGTATAGTACTTAACATCTAGGATGGAAATATTGCGCAGTTCTTTGATTTAAAGCTGTCACGTTTGATGTGTAAATACGTGCAATATATAATAATTACAAATGAAACTTCAAGATATGACAGTACTAATTAAAACAAACACGTCTTTTTCAGATGGTTCTGTCGGTGGCTCGTACTAACCTGGACCTTTGGGATAGTTGCCGTATGCACTTCATGTGCAGACGAATTTGATGCAGACCTTTGTTGGGCGTTTTTTTAAAAACGTTATTGCATTATCTATATACCGAGTGTCTGTTCCTGGGTGCAATGCTATTCATGTTAATGTTAGTACTTATAAACTATTGTATTATGATTTCAAACCTGTGTTAGTCATAACTTTCTTGCAACGATTGGTGTAACACGCCATAAAACAAATCCTCGTCCAACAGTGGGAAGCATAAGAGACACCGACATATAAAAGGGAAAGTCGAACAGGGAATGTAGCACACAGTCAAACAAAAACACGCAATCAAATCAAAAGGCAATCATTATGATAAATACTATCAAAGTATACGACACTACAAACATATAAAGGTTGACAAAAGGGTTGATGGTTGAATAGAGTTTTAAGCCATTTTCGGCACATTTTTGGCTGTATAAGACGGTTGATTGTTTAGTGTTGAAGGAAGACCACCAAACTTTTCCTGGTTAGAACCAGTACTGTATACCTCCCGCCATCCATATCAACGGTTAGTGGGAAATCGCAATATCATCATGTCGTCCCCTTAATGGTTTATTCTCTCGTTTCTATTAATTCTGCCAAAACTGTCATTGCGTTTTGGTGCTCATGTTGATAAAATTCGGATAAAATGTGAAGAATCTAGGGTGTTAACGAATCAAAATAAACATATTTTAAACAAGGGTCATTAATATAGTGTTACATTATTTGATTTAGCGAGTTTGTTGTCAAAAATTTTGAGCGTTTTTGATATCAACAATATGACCTAGTTTTTTAAAAGGTCACACGGCACTCGTGAAACTGTTATCTGTAATTAAAGTTAGCGTCGCGATTTATTAATTCAGTATCACTTTTACTTTAAAACCGTTTATATAAATGTTTTGAGATTTCTCTTTTTCTTTGTATTCAAGTCGGTTTTCCAACATTTACGAGCTTACATTGATTTAAACAATGTAGCCAATGTTGGTATAGATCGGGCGAAAACTGAATAAGCTAGTCTAGAGAGTTAACGATGCAAACATTAACAGACGATGGACGACGGACAAAGCGCCATCCTACAAGCTTGTCAGAAGAGCTAAAATAATAGTGCATTTTTTCAGATAAAAGTCAACAATATAAGAAGAATTAACGTCGAATAGGAATTACTTGTTCATGTTATTGAAGGTCTTCGTTAATGCTGTACTACCAGATGTTTATTGAATTTTAATAATATGATAGCATGTATTTATGGCAATGTTAATAACAAGACGTTTCAGTATGCCAAATACATTTTAATCATTACGTGGTCCCGCCTTAATTCCATTAAGCGAGGGGAAAGCTTATATTAGCAGGAGTTCATAATGGATATTTCGACAATAATGACATATAAAAAGATCGGACAGGGAAAGTAGCATTCAAGGAGGACAGTCAACCACAAAACACAGAAACAACCACGCAAACAGACAAACAAGAAGGCAAAAGTAATAATAAAAGCAAACGACATCACAAACACAAAAGGGTTGAAAATAGGGCTACCGCATTGGAATGGTCAGTGGCAAAGTAGGCCACTGGGGCTTTTAACCGGTTCTAGGGTGTACCAAACCTCACACTTACCCTACTTCATCCCATTAAAACAGGACAGTGTAAATAAAGAAATCCCCGCCATGATCTAATCTCTAACCAACAAGGCAGCATCAAAAAGCAATATAAGTAAAACACAAATATGCTCGTGTAAATATAAAACAAAACAAACAATAACCTAGAAAGCCACAATGAAGGTACTCAGTGACTTGGCAGAAGCCAGAGCAACAAGAGAATAAACCATTTAGGGCACGACAATAGATCACGAAAAGATCATAGACAAACGCCACCGTCCCAATGGGCTTTAGGTAGGCGTCATCATAGAGTCCACAGCCTGTCCGGTCATCGTACAATTAAAGAGGAAAGCATAGTGGCGAACTGTAAAAGGGTCAACCACCATGCCTGTTTAAAACATGTTCACAAACATTTTTTACTGATAAAACACGTTTACAAACATTTTTTACTGAAAAAATGCGATAACCTGTTTAAAATTACCTATTAAATGTTTTAATTTTACTAACCGGATGTCGTAAACGCCAACCAAGATGGCACCGCCCACTGAATACAAATGTACGATAAAAGTTATTAAAATAAATACTGACCACATATTGCTTGTGAATTTCGCCGTCCAACTTCTGTTCCAAACAAAGCAACTATCAAGCAATCCCGGCCAGAACTAGGAGACAGTGGGTTTTATAGCAAACGTTACGCCCAAACCATTATTTTCCCCGTTCAGTCCGTGACATACGTGGCTAAATTCGCAGTATTAAAATCTACACGAGAGGCCCCTTACACAATTTTGCCGTTTAAGGAAGATAGACCTATACGTTTACATGCATTAGCACACAACTAAACTTATTACACGGTCTCTCTGGCGGCCACTTAAAATGTGCACGCTTTTACGTTTTACATGAATATATCATGGATATTGTGAATTTTTTCAACTCAACAATAGATAAGGGTGTAACTAACAACTTACAAGAGCTATGTACGACCAATACGCTCTACCCGTGAAATTTTGTGACAACATCTCCCCACTTAAAGAAAGTGCTACACTTTTTAAAATTCAACAAAAGATTACTTAAACTATTAATTAGTCCTAGTAAAAGACATGGTTGCATAATAAGCAACATTAAAATTTCAACAATATTCTACAATTTTACACTATGTACACTGTCGTAACATAAAGTACTATAGTACTAAACCTGTCATTATGTGCGGCGACTTATATAGTCTGCCCCAATATTGTCCTTTCATCCGGTAAGGCTGCAGAGTCAGTGCCCACCTCATTAACCTACTGTTATCTATCTTTGCTTTATTCATATAAGCTAACGGTTGGTGGTCAGTCTCCAAGACAAATTCCTTACCAAAAACATATCGGTGGAATTTACTGACAACCCACACTACTGCTTTCGATAACAGAGTAGTTACATTCCATTCCCGGGGTAGTAGTTTCCGACTTGCGTAAGCCACGGGGAGACTAAAACCATCTTGCTCTTGCTGTAGGACTGCACCCACCCCGATATTGGAGGCATCCGTTCTGAGGATAAACTCCTGGTCAAGTTCAGGTAATTTAGTATTTGGGATTTGACCAGACTCCCCTTTAAAGAGACAAAAGCTCGCTCCTGGATTTCCCCCCAAGTTATACTATTGGGTTGACCTTTCTTTGTCAAGTCTGACAAAGGTGCAGTTATAGCCGAAAAGTTTGGGATGAACTTCCTGTAAAGCCCCGCCAACCCTAAAAATGACCTAACTTGTTTCTTTGTCTCGGGTCTTGGTGCTTCCTGAATTGCCTTAACCTTGTCGGGGTTAGGTTTCAATTTCTGGTCCCTCCCGACAACATGAACCAGACACTCTATATTTGCGTAACCTATGTGACACTTGCTAGGTTTTGCAGTCAGTTTAAACCGGCGTAGCCGTTCCAACAGATTACGTAGAGCCTTAATATGGTCTTCAAATGTTGTTGTAAACACCAGGATGTCATCTACAAAACTGTCTGTGTTGGACAATTCCTTCAGGACTTTCCTCATCAACCTACATAATGTTGCTGGGGCGTTTACGAGACCGAAGGGCATTACCTTGAACTTAAAAAGTCCTTGTGAAGTTTCGAAAGAGGTCATCTCTTTAGCTTGGTCTGAACGTGGGACTTGACAATAACCTTTACTGAGGTCTAACTTGGAGAAATACGAATATCCCGCAAGTTTAGAGAATACCTCCTCAATATTAGGCATTGGCTCTGCATCAAAGATGGTCCGGTTATTTAGCTGTCTAAAATCGATGCAGAATCGAATTGACCCATCCTTCTTCTTAATAAGTACGACTGGGGATGAAAATGGGGCGTGTGAAGGTTCGATGACACCCAATTTCAAAATGTCATTCACCTCCTCTTCAACAATTGCTCGAGAGTGAAATGGAATGGGATACCCCTTAATTCTAATTGTTTCTCCTGATGTGAGTACAATATCATGTTGCACTCCATCTGTGTGCCCCGGGTTTTCGGACAAGACATCACTGAACTCCGAGAGTAAACTACCAATCTCTCGTTGCTGCTCTACACTAAGCATGCCTGATATATCTACGTCGGCTGCTGTCTCCTTACCTACCCTAGTGGGAAAATACATGGGACTAGTGTCCTCACTACTGTCTTCCTCACTATCCTCGATAACTGCAACATTAACTACCGTTAACACCCCTTTTGCACATTATCGGTTCTACTGATATACTCTTTCAGCATATTCGCATGAATGGTCTTTAACTTTCCATTTATCTCGATACGATAATCCATAGTGTTCACTATCCCCTTAAACGTAAAACGGACCTTTCCATTGTAATAACAACTTGTTATTGTCGGTCGGGAGTAATAGTAACACATGGTCATCTATCTTAAATTTTCTAGCTCTAGCTTTCTGGTCATAGTACCGTTTATACTTGGTACTTGCCTTAACTAACTGACTTTGAGCTATCTTACAAGTCTCCTCTAGTTTCTCCTTCAGATCTAAAACATACTGATATGTAGTCTTAACCTCATCACTATCTACATCACCTGCCCACATCTCTCTAAGAATCCTCATGGGACCTCTAACTGATCTACCGTACAATAACTCAAACGGAGAAAATCCTAAACTCTCTTGTGCAACCTCTCTAAATGCAAACAATATAGCATTGAGATACTTGTCTCAATCTTTGGGTCTCTCTGTACACATACGCCGTAACATTTGCTTTAACGTCCCGTTAAATCGTTCGTCTAACCCGTTACACATAGGGTGATACGGTGTTGTCGTGATTTGACGCAAAGACAATAACTTGCTAACTTCAACCATAAGTTTTTACGTAAACTGTGACCCACAATCAGTCAGCATTTCCTCTGGAACACCTAGCCTACTGAACATATCAACTAATGCCTCAGCTACTCTCTCAGTTTCAATTGAGGGCAATGCTACTGCCTCCGGATACCTAGTTGCATAGTCTACCATTGTTAAAATGTACCTATTTTTCCTATCCGACACTGGAAAAATTGGTCCAACTATGTCTACGGCTACCCGCTTAAATGGTGTATCTATCAGTGGCATCTGACCTAAATGTACTTTGGTCACTCGACCTTTTGGTACTGTCCTTTGGCGTACAACGCAGGACCTACAATACCTAGTCACATTTCCACTAACGCCTGGCCAATAAAATTCTGCCAATACTCTATCTGACGTTATTTTTACACCTAAATGACCTCCCATAATCGACTCATGAGCTACCTTAAGCACTGCCGTTCTATACTGGGTAGGTACCACTAATTGGTGAAACTGTCTACCACCACTATCTTCAAATTCTCTGTACAATAAACTATTCTTATGTACAAACTTACAACTACCGAACCCTTTACACTTCTTGACTACACCATCCTTGGCCTTCACTTTACAAGGCTCTAACGACTCGTCTTGAGTTTGTGCTTCTATAAACTCCGCTTTAGATATGTCACCTACGGCTGCAGGAACCTTTAATTTTCTATAAGCCTGAGCTTGCTTCTGAACCTGCACTCTAGTCTCTACTGCATTACTTATGCTACTCCTAAAATCGGACACTACCGGAAGTATTGAACCTTCTATGTTCCCTATCGTTAAATCATACATCGGGTCGTCCATACATAGTGCCTCTGTAGTCTAAAGGTGTATCTAAATCTATTCTCGCTATTGGCACGTGCTCTACCGACTTATTTAACAACATACACGGTGACTGTTTACCTACCAACTGGTCATCCGTAACTAAACTACGCCTAACTACCACACCTGTACAACCTGTATTCCTCATTACAATTACGTCCGTGCCATTCCCTCTACCATCTGCCGTTGGAAGATTGGCATACGGAAAGAGACATGTTCCGATCTTCGCCATTACGCCATCCGCTTTAACACAACAGCTACTACTCTCGGTTTTAATAACCGGAATATTACTACCTCTGCCTATACCTCTACCTCGGTTTTGACCACCTCTACCGAAATTCCATGGGTTGTTAAAACCTTGGTTCTGACTACCTACAGTGTTGTCCACTCTACTATTGTCACCAAAATTGTCTGCGACAGCGCAAACTTTCACCGCTTTCCTACACTCATGTGAAGCATGATTCCCATTACAGTGACGACAACGAATAAAAGGTCTACCTATGTTGTTACCAATATTGCTACCTCCACTAGCACCCATCGAACTACCTCCACCTCTATAGTTTCTACTCTGGACTTTCTGTTTATTACTATGATCGTCCCCTTGCCTATCTCTAAAAGTTCTGTCTTTCGACACTACATTATGAGCTCCACCTCTAGCCTCGGCAAACTGATCTACTTGTGTTGCCATTTCTTCTACACTAGCTAATTTTCTTTCTTTCAGAAATAAGAACAGATCTCTACTACAAACATTGAATAGCTGGTCCCGCAACAAGAAATCTATCAGACCTCGATAAGTCTGCGCTATCTTCCCTAACTCTAACCACCTATCTAAGTAATTTCTCGACTTACTAATGAACTGAATTAATGACTCGCTTTTCTCTGGTAAACAAGCTCTAAACCGCTTTCTAAAACCTTCTTCAGTTAACTCAAATCTCTTTAAAAGAGCATCCTTTAACTTGTCATAGTCAAGAGAATCTACACTAGGTAATCTAGAAAATACATCTAAGGCCTTGCCTCTCAATAACCCCCCTAAATGAACTGCCCACTTATCTTTGGTCCATTCTTGTAACTCAGCATAACGTTCAAACCGTAACAAGTAACTGTCCATGTTATCTTTGTCAGCATCAAAGTATGGTAACTCGGGCATTTTAACTTCCCAGAATAACTATATTTCCCTTCAGTTTTAATGTCCTTACTATGTGTCTTAGCTGCTTCCAACTCTAAAGCTAACTTATGATAAAACTCTGATTTCTCCCTCTCCATCATTATCTTAGCCTTAGCTAGTCTACCATCTGTTTCGAACCTCTCATGTTCTAACTCTTGCTTCTCCCTTACTATTCTACTTTCTAATTCTAGTTTCTCTGTGGCTAGTCTACTTTCGTCATCTTGCTTCTCTTTAGCTAACCTACCTTCTTCATCTCGCTTCTCTTTAGCTAACCTACCTTCTAATTCTAGCTTCTCTGTTGCTAATCTACTTTCTAATTCTAGCTTCTCTTTATCAGCATCTAGCTTCTCTTTAGCTAATCTACCTTCTAATTCTAACTTATCTTTAACTAATATACTTTCTTAATCTCTTTCCTGCTTTGCTAATTCTCTTTCCTTAAGTCTAAATTCCCTTGCCCTAGCCTGTTCGTCTTTAACAAAGGTTCTAAGCTCCTCTCCAGTATACCCTAACTCCTTACCCATCTCCGTAAGTTCCTTTATAGACGTCATGTCTATGGACATTGTGGACTACTAACTACAATAATTACAATACACAATTCACTAATACTTCTACTCTACTAACTACTAATGGTAAGTCACTGTGTCCTCAGTAAATACCTGGGCATCATCATAGGACAAGGTACATACACATTTGTACTAGAGCTAACTACTAACGGTTATGTACAGATAGTATCTAGCTTCCACAACACATATACACTACATAAAATATCTATATTTGATATTGGACATAGACCTTAAACAATCATAGAAATGTGTTATAGCCTGTACATGTATATTTACTTCTCCCATCAATATAAGTATACTCGAGTGTCACAACATGAGTAGAACGTCTTGTTCGCCAACCTAATTGGATACTATTTGTATATCAAGGGAGGAAAAAACAAACACCAACATTATTGAGCAAAAGTGCCTCAGACCCAATCGTGTAGACCACTGCGACCTCGTGCCAAGGAAAGAACGTACAAAACAACAGTTTGGAATCACCCTACCCTTGTCGTGTCTTGACTTGTCTTCCAAGCTGTGGCCGTGATCGTCTACAGTCGCCTTGATGGATCAGAGGGTGGTACACAATTCTAAAATAATACGTAGATATTTAGTATATCATAATAAAGATCACTTACTGATTCTTTCCCTCCGTAGTCGCCCAAAATCCCACTACTCTGAAAACCAGTTGTCGCAAAATGACCCTAGTGGTTGGGGCTAACTCAGGAAAGAATCAATGACAGTGAATGCATTTACATAAGTTTAATGCAACTTTTAGAATATGTTAAATATATATACAATTATCTAAAAAAACAAGCGAATACACAGATACAATATGAAAAGAATGTTTTCATGAACGTTTAAGACGTTCTTAGTATTGTAACAAATACTGAATGTATACGACACTAAAGTGTTGTTAAAGTTATAACAATGTTGATCTATGATCTAGCGCGATAACTGTGATGCGCGAGAGCTCATGAAGATGATGCGCGAATCCAATGGGTGATTGTCATCAAATGCCTTCTATAAGGGTTGATGACGCGATATGTAAGATGATAAACCTCCACTGAGGTTGTGGGTGTGGTTGTGGGTGATGTTCCTCCAGTGAGGACTGATAACGGGCCCACCTTGTGTCCCGGGGGTTGTCGCTACTAGAACCTGGCCATGCTGCGCAGGTACGGGGTCCGTCTCCACCGCTCTTTACGTTATACGTGGACGCTTAGCTCCACTCCGGAAGGCTTACTTCCACACCTGGATGGCTAATATCCAACCTTGGATGGCTTAGGCTGTAATTATACATACGTTTTAGATGTCGGTTGACAAACATAACAATCTTGCATAATTATCATTACCCAAACAAATCATTATTCAATAAATATATGTAAGCTATACTAAGGATGAGTAGCAATGTATACCTATTCTACAACGCCATGTATACGCCAAGTACGTCGCTGTTAATCAATGTAATATGCAACGTTATCAAATCACTCGTATATTACACTCACTGAGTTATGCATGCACACATGTATGTCACCTAATGCCCACATTATACAACACTATACATACCCGTCGAACATTTATACTAGTCACTCATCTCATTGTTAACTAATGTTACAATCGTGTATTACAATCACTGAGTTATACGCCAACGTTAACTAATGTACCTATTATACAACGTTATCAAATTAATATTGTTTTACAATTAATGATCAATTACAATAATTACATCTAATAATGTAACTTCAAAATCATATGCGAGTCTCAAGTTACTGTTTGAGAAACATCAAAGCTAACCGGATGTCGTAACCGCCAACCAAGATGGCGCCGCCCACTGAATACAAATGTACGATAAAAGTTAATAAAATAAATACTGACCACATATTGCCTGTGAATTTCGCCGTCCAACTTCTGTTCCAAACAAAGCAACTATCAAGCAATCCCGGCCAGAACTAGGAGACAGTGGGTTTTATAGCAAACGTTACGCCCAAACCATTATTTTCCCCGTTCAGTCCGTGACATACGTGGCTAAATTCGCAGTATTAAAATCTACACGAGAGGCCCCTTACACAATTTTGCCGTTTAAGGAAGATAGACCTATACGTTTACATGCATTAGCACAAAACTAAACTTATTACACGGCCTCTCTGGCGGCCACTTAAAATGTGCACGCTTTTACGTGTTACATGAATATATCATGGATATTGTGAATTTGTTTCAACTCAACAATAGATTAGGGTGTAACTAACAACTTACAAGAGCTATGTACGACCAATACGCTCTACCCGTGACATTTTGTGACATAGTGTAATATGATAAATATATCAAGGCTTTATGCCACTCCCAGACAAAAATGTGTGTGATAAACGGAAGTGAAGAATGTAACCTAACTGGACTCCTTCTAATCGTTTGAATTCACGTATAGGCACAGAGCAGTACACAGACATATCAGGAGTATTGTTTAATACTTTTTCCAATGTATCAACAATACAACGTTTCGCCATGTGCGTTAAATGCTCTGCGCCCTGTACCCTTAATGGATACAGTAGTAATATAAAGTAGATATAAAAGTCGAACATGAAAAGCAGCATTCAAGGACCACAGTCAACCAAAACCTTGCACTTAAACAAATATTTTATTTGCAACTAGATTTTGATCACAACGTGATCAAACACGGGCTCTCCAAATTAGAATACATTATGACGTCACAACGCTCAATGCTGACAAAGACAATGACTCCTAGCATATTACCAATAAAATTACTCCAAAAGTACAATCAGAGAAAAAATATTTTATGACTTTTAACTTAAGACATCACTTCATATATGACGACGTCATGACGTCATTTTATATTACTGTACAACTACATTCTAAACTCTACAATCTGTGAACTTTTTGATCTAATCCGATCATAAATGCAGGAGATATAGTGATTAAAATATTTCTCTATTTATGTCACTGGCGGTCATCTTTGATGAGGTCATGTCTAGTATGATGTTAATGCAGATTAAGGTCATGAGCCCTACAACACTTGATTTTCTCTTTTCTCAAAATTCGATCATAAATGCAGGAGATGAACCGATTTAAAAATAGTTCACTTGACGTCACTTGGTGCAATATTTGATGACGTCTTGATGTTACAGTCGTCAGTTCCAACTTAGATAATGGTTTTAGTATTTAAACAATACTATCTGTGAAAGTTTTATTCAAACCGATGATAGATGAATGAGAGTCAAAACAAAAAGTTCATGTTAACGCGACTGGCGGCCATATTTGATATCGTCATGACGTCAAAAAAAGTAAATATGAATAAATGGGAAGATATTACATCACAAACATAATAGATTGATTTTGATATAGAAAATATACGCAAGAAACAAATGACATCATATTGCAACCATAACTTTCAATGCGTACAATGTGACAATAAATATATTCAATTTGATGCGTCCACTGCATCTTTCTCAATCTAACCCAGCACACATGTCACACTATGAAACAGTAACTACCGGTAGGATTATGACGCCTGTATTGTAGAACAAGACAACATGATAAGCATAGTCTAAATACTTAAAAAGACGGATACTTTTGATGTCCGTCTTCAATCTTTCCTCGTCTTATATTATTAGCTATAATATTAATAGCATGTCCAAATAAACGAATATCTGGCTTAAGCAGGATTTCTTTTTTATGTGTCTCTTGTTTTATATATTTATTGCAATGTTCGTAGCCTCCATGGAATTCAATTCTTATGTTTCATAATCTGAAAGAACAAGGAAAACAAGATAATTGTCTTATACATGTACATATACAGATGCTTCAATTGGTATTCCAAAAACAATCGGCAATGATGTTTTACACAGGTAAAATGTTGTGACATGTGCCACATATGTGTTACTTTCTTATAGTTTGCATGTTTCTTTAATATATAAATCATGCTATTTACATATGCGCCACATATATTTTTCATGTTATAATAATGCACCTGTGCCACATTTGAAATGTATACATATGTATTTCATATGAATCTATTATGGATAAAATACATAATGTATTTATAATAAAAATTGCAGGATATTGTAAAAAATGTTTTAACAACCTGCTTAAGTTTTAATTGCATTTAGTAAAAATATTTTCATAAGTATTACATATGAGTTACTTTTATATGAAATACATATGTAGAAAATAATATGTGGCACATGAATTTCATGCCTAGATATTTTTCCTGTGTATATATCACAGTAGCGTTGCATGTGCAGTGTGGCGTCGGTAAAACGTCTCCCCGTGCTTGCAATCACATCATATTGTTATTCATTCTGATCTTTGTAGATCGTTGAGCCCAGTATTTATATACAGTTATCGGTGGTACATTCTCAAATACTTCGTTTGCTTACTTTAATTTTGAACAGACGGCTACACTACTCCAGCCTGTAAAGGCTCTGGGTATTGGTTAATCACTCTTAGGACATGTTGTCTGCTTTCTCATTTAGTAGTTTGACTGTTGCTTGCGATGCACAGGCTTCGTAACCTCTGCTTCCAATGAATTCCATTAGCTTTAGTTGGTCCATTTTGTTGGAAACTGGGACCAAACGTTTCTGGCCACGAAATGGTATGAACATGCCACGTTCCATGTTCACTGTCAACTGCATACCATCTTCGGTCAGGCTAAGAATATGTTACTACATACATTTTAAATATTTAGTTTTGCTCAAACCGTGTCCAGAGGGCGTGACAAGTAGTAAGCATTTTTCACTACCGTTCATGAACAATCTCAATCAAACCGAGCCTACAATAATTTTTTATAATTTGTTCAAATTCCCCATTTCATTCTCTTTTTATCAATTATCATTGAAGCAGCTAGTTGTGAAGCCTCGTTAATACAATTAGAAATTGTAGAACGGTTACGCTAATCCAACATTATACCACAATAGCCTAAATACACACTATGCATCGTGTAATACCCGAGGATATACACAACATATGTTAGTTATTGTGGTATAAATACAATAGAGCATGAGTCTTGCACGTGTACAGACGACATGCTCTATTCTATACTTGTACCATAGCTCTAATGGTTTTCCTTTGTTCTTGCTTATGATATAATTTTCATAAACCTGAAGGTCTGAGCCTAAACCGTGCTATAAATGCCGGTATAGTTCAGCCGTGCTATAAATGACAGCTTCGGCAGTTATACGATGGTCTACTCAATTTTACACGCGCGTTGTGGTAATGTTTACACACATTATGTCAATCTAATATGTAAAACACGACTACCCATTATCAACAGCACTTCTTCACACTGGATTTGCCCAATAATACACACAGGCGATTGGCTGCAATAATCAAAACATGGATCATGCTCATTCCGTTTGATAATGCTATTTCTTGATTGGATCGAGCTGTTATTTTTACTGTAAACTGCATCGCCCTAAAACTTCTTGCACATGCGTAGTTGGATAAATGATTATGTTACAAAACATTTATAGCATATTTTTCGCGTATGCGATTTATACTGCACTCTCGGGCCTGTGGCCATCGAGAAGCAGTATAAATCGCATAAACGCGAAAAAGTATGCTATAAATATTACCTATACGCATTGTCAAATTGGATATTGTATAAAGGACTATCCCGATATCACGTGTAGAGCAAGCTAATCACCAATTCACTAATTATCTACAACTTAATGCGTTTATTTTTCCTCGAATTAATTCATATTCCTGATAAGCCATTACGACTACTACTACTACCAACTTAGTTAATGTTTATTAAGTTGATTATCATTAGTTGATATGTTGTAAGTAACAGTGAAACTTGTAGTTAACGCGATATTATTAGTTATTGGGTGTGTTACTGACCCCCTACAGAAATATGTGGGGTCAGTTAGATTTATAGGGGGCGAGGTGATAGCCGAGTCCCCTATACATCTGACTGACACCACATATTTCTGTAGGGGGTCAGTAACAGACCCAATAACTGATTTATTGCATCGAGCACCTTTTTTAAGGCCAACGCCGATATTTATCCCATTTTAATGGAGCGTTAACGTCATTGAGACGTTCGCACAATTTGACGTCATGACGTTGACGTCACGACCGGTACAGTTTAAAAACATTACTATTTTACTTATTTTGTTTGTTAATAACGCCTTAAAGAACTGTTTACAAATGATTTAAACTCTGAATCGGAATTGTAGTCCATATTGTTTTAGTGAGAATAATAGAGGATCACCATGTGACCGCTCTAATCCAGTGAAATTCCTAGGATTTTGTGCGAGGTGCAATAAAATTAAATACGTGCAATTGCATTTATACATAAGAGGGATCATATTCTTTAATTAATTATATTTATTTGCTTATAGTTTTAAAAATTTACCTGGACCGGATTCCTTGAGATCGGAATAGACGTGTTCGTTTAAGTTCGCAAGAACTGTCGATTCATACAAAGTCATTGCATCTCTGAAATAATGACGTTGTTCACAAACGTGTGTATATAAAAATAATAAACAAAATGATAAGGCCATACTATGTTTTCAAACATTCACAATAAACAAATTAACCTCAGCGTGAATAAAAACCCGACCGAACAAATACATATTTGTCACATAACTTTCCTTGTTAGCCATGTCGAACACCCATTTATATTCTATTGTACATAACATGTGTAATACAACTGTTGGTTGGCTGGGCACAACATGCAGTAAATCTGCAACACTAAGCATCTACATCCCGATCTACATGATTTAATACAGACTGAAAAGGCTATCCCTTGGAAGCAACACACAATAGAAAAAATGATCACATAGAGTCACAGCGGCACCGTAGATCCGCATTGCACCACAAACAAAGAGCAAATTAAATATACAGTGAAATGGACAATATACAATAACAACAAGAGTGATGAAAACAGAGTTACCGACTTGGAATAGTCAGTTGTCAATAAGGTCTACTGGTAAGCTTAAATCGATTTTATGGTTACACAACCTCGTATTATCCTGTCTTCAGCGCTCAGATGTAAAATACAGTGTAAAGTAAATCCCTCAATAGGAAATATCTAACAATAAAGTCGTCATCCAGAGAAATTAGGAAACGATACACGTAACTATATGTTATTGTTTCGGAAGGTACAATCATGTAGTTCCACGATATTTTCCGTTCATCATACAAGAGAAAAGTAAAAAGTGTTTACTCACTGTAGAGAGGCCAATCACCAAGCATGAAGTGCGTTGCGTTGCAATAATAAAGGGCCGTATCCTTTTCTGAGGAATATCCTGATTACTTGTGTAAAGCGGTCAGGAAATCCGTCATATCCCTTTAATTTCTTTAAGTTTATAGATCACATCTCCATAGAATTAAGGTTGTGATGTTCTTAGTCGCAGAACAGTTTTAGGGTAATGTTGCACTTCTCCAGCAGTTTAGTGTTGCGGCGATAGAACTTTGAGAAATATCAACGAATCCTTAACATCGTGGCATACCCTAGCAAAACGAATAAGCTGGGAGATATAAAAATAGATATAAAACCCCGTATGATGTAGCAGTACGTCTGCTCTAAATGTGGATAGTTAACGATGTCAAAGTAAAGTCTGCTGTTTTGGTATCCGAACGGTTATTCAACGTGAGCTCTGGTGGATAAATATTAGTATTAGACCATAGGAGCAAAGAACGGATTATCATCGATATTGAGTATATCATTCAGATACCAAGATGTATTAGTAACCGCACCAATAATGTCTCTATGGCTAGCAGGTGACGAACTCAACATAACATCTCTATCATAACAGTACAAGCAAGGTTTTACGCAAGCGTAAAATAGCTACCGAGAGAAAATAGCATTATTTCTGGGTAGGACCTGGGAACAAAGTTTAACATAATAACAGACCAAGTCACGGGTGATAAAACAATATTAAAAAAAAGAGTTGTCACGGAGACGTAAACACGCCATGACCGATTTTTTTTACCAGACACTTTCTTCCGAATTTGTGCTACCAAACATTTTGGATCAAGGTTTGCGAATCCTTGACATGCCTTACAAATTGATTACATATTTAACTTTGTAGCACGACGTGCTAAAGTACACATTAGCACAGAAATACAATTACTCACATGTATGGGATGCGTTTGCGTTAGCGTGCATTACAACACAGATAAACTGTTCATTGCTACCATGTGGAATTATAAGATTGGGTTATCAGAGTGAAAAAACTCAAAGAAACTATTCATTACTAACTTACCATGTGCAATTACTAAAACATTATAAGAGTCGCTGCCGTTTCGGCAGCGAATAAAACAAATCTGCGATAAGAGGCGCACAGTTAATACACATAAGAATACTATCAACCTGGCGGTAAACCGTTTTATCGTATATTCTAATACACCCGCACTATATAGCCTAGTTTAAAATATCTCGTTATATTGAACGATATATCACTGTAATTTTTGCAACGTTAGGAGAATAAGCATTGCGCATTGCGCATTCCGCATTGTAACGTATGCAACGTTAGGAGAGCAAGCAAAGCAATGCGAAAGATTTCAGATGTTTGCGTTATTTTCACATTTTAGGGGTATTAGAATAGAAATAGAACATCGTTTACGGTGAATTATCTATAATATATCACGGTTTGTCGTTCAATTGTAAACAATAATTTCACTCGCACTTTGGGCTCGTGAAATTATTGTTTACAATTGAACTCTAAACCGAGATATATTAAACGATAATTCACAGTAAACGATGTTCTATTTCTTAATAATAAAGATGTTATCGAAAAAAATAAAAATAACGCCTTATACAGAACAACGCAAGTCATCATACTATATTTATCATTTGGGTCGTTTGTAAAGGAAGTCCTGACATTATTAAAAGCAAGAAAGTTGTCCCTTCTCTAGAAAATGTCTTCTGTACAACAACTTTATGTGTGTGATGTCATATATTGCCTTTTGTTCATCTTGGTAGTTGTTGTTTGTTTCTGTGCGTGTTTGTGGTTGACTGTGGTCTTTGAATTTTACATTTCCTGTTTACGTTTATTTCTATAAAATTAATCCATTGATCAAATTATGTGGTAGAATGGTGTATAGAGTGGAAAAGTTGTAAATGCATGGACATATTTGAGACATTAGTAGTGGTACATGAACTAGAATGTGCGATAAAACGTGCTTTGTGTGTATTTTTGTAACGTTTTTGAATCCAGTACATAGTGGAGAGCCTTTTCTGCTTATTATTTACAGAAGCCTCCTCCAGTCTCCAAAACGAACACATGCCCTAGGAATCGGACGGAAAGACACCCTCTAAACGACCCATTCATACCACGTAAAAACGCATACACGTACGCACACACACAACATTCACATAATATACCTTATTTTTAACAGGCATATATACATAAACATAATACATATTGTAATATTCATAAACATAGTCAATTTTACCTGTTGATCGTTTCTAACGCAATTCTGTTTTCATTTTCTTCTGAAAATAAAATAATTAATAATTGAAAAGTACGTTTGATAATAATAAAACATTGATATACATGCCTTCATAGCGAGGGAGATTGCAAATGAATCTCTTATATCTAACCATACCTGATACTATGTTATACTAAGAAATGGAAATTACAGTTAAGATACAAAACGATGAGATATCAATTAATTTGATATGTTTTAAGGACCATTTCTTTTACATTTTTGTAATGTGATAATTTTGTAATGTGATCATTAAATGTAACATGTCTTTTATTTCAGCATTCAGTACATAGTTTATCTTATTATATAACCTATAAATAGACGCGTTTTCATTGGCTAAAAAGTAATTTTTTAGAAAAAATATCTAGCGATATTGACCTGTTTTTTTCTGATATTGACCAGTTTTATAAAACTGTCCCGAGATGTGATATTATTGAAAAAATCTATTGTTTAATTGTTATAAACTGTCAAATTCAAATTGAGGGTTATATAATAAAACAGTTATGGACTTTTCAGCTGTTATACATGATGTTGATATGTACCAAAAAATCATTATTGACCTCGGCTATCGCCTCGGTCAATAATGATTTTTTTGGTGCATATCACATCATGTATAACAGCTGAAAAGTTCATAATTGTATATTATTTCACTTTCAGGAATATATTGAGGATAAACAGTGTGGAATAACACTTTTATTTCACTGATAAAATACAGTATTCTATTAAAATAAAAATTATTATTCCATATTTCATTATCTCAGATGTTTTACTACTATTCCTCATGTTTTTATACATAACTATATCCAGGATGGCGTCGTATAGATTTCCAAAATGACCCCATATTCTTCATTATAAAACTAAAATACTTAATATATTACAATGTTAAGTATAACAAACTTGCACGTTTAAGGGGAAGTATTCTATAAGAACGATTCGTGTATTCCAAACGAATTTACTACATAAACAAGGATTGTTTCTTTTGTGCTTGAAAACAGCTCTATCATTATACATTTTAATTAACGATTTAATTTTCCGGCACATTATAACATTGTGAAGTCATGGTTAAATGTATATGATTAATCATTCACGCTGCAAATGTATACATTACTCTATACCTCTAGCGGTTACATTATTTATATATTCATGTTCATCGGTCCTGGTCGTGATTTCGTTATTTTCCTTCGGTTTCTTGACTGTGC
>JAWPHD010021117.1:0-29324 GCA_037043455.1 Cyrtodaria siliqua | reverse complement strand
TATTTCCTCCAAACAGGTGATCCTAGAGGAGTTACGGAAACGTTTGAGCCATTATTAAAAATCATAGTAATATTATTAGAAGGAACATGAAACGAGGTTGCCGAATGAAGATTATTTAATGGTGTAAGGCGTACATAAGGTTTAGTTCTATATAAGTTACATATAACTAAATAGATATAATTGTCTCATAAAATATATAACAAATACAACTAAGTACACTATTGTCAGTGTGTCATGCGACTGTATTGCTTGTATTGGACCGGTCCAATATTTACTATTTGGATAACAATAACATAAAAAACATAATATCTCAAAAAGGTAAAAAATATGTTTCGCTCAACTATGGAAAATGCTATGCACTTGGGCCAATGATGTCGTCCCAAAGTTTGTCCAACGTTTCAAAAGCAAATGAAAGTCGTTGGACCATCGACGATCTGACCACCAGGCTGTTAAAAAACGATAAGAAACTACATTCCGCCAGTGGTGGTAGTCGATATTGGGCCGATCAAGATGTCGACATTGGTAGTTGGGTGGTATCTGTTCCCCGGGGTTCCACAATTTGAATATGGAGATTTTGCACGTTTTACAAAATGTAATACTTGTATAGGGACAAACTTAAAAATAAAATAATTCATCGAAACCTCAAGATGTTACAGTGCATATTGCTTCAACTCTGCCAAGTTTGTTCAAATATTGATCCTGGGTCACATCTGAGCCCGTTTAACATTAAGAGGTACATGGGAAAGTATTCACAAATATATTCTTCTCTAAATCTACAATAGTCAGGTTTGATATTTAGCATTTACCATAAGCCTATTGTCCTCTAAGACGTTTGATCAAATGGTGACCATGAAAGGTTTGTTGTCTTCAGGATCGTGATATAAGCCAATGAACCATTGCTCATCATTTGCTGCATTAAACAAAATCTTAACAATAATGGTTTGCAGGTGTGCATGTTTTTTCTATTTGCAATTTGCGATAATTCCCAGATTCAACGAATGATCAGGATCGGAAAAGAGTTATTTAGCATGTTAACGTCATTTTCTAGCATGCTTTGAGCTATGTATGACAGTCAATTGAGGCAGACCACCCACTTATTCCTGGATAGAACAACCAGTAATATATAAGTAATATATACCTTCCGCCATCCGTAAGAATCGACACTTTCTCACAAGTTACGAGGATGTGTGATTTATATGTGTGTGGATTTTATTGTTTTATATAGATATTTGTTTGCATCTTCTTACATTCTACGTAACATAAGACAACTATTGGCACATATAAACATGCAGTAACACACTGATAGCACGCTGGTCTCATGTGTTACATTGAAAACCTACGCATGCTGCACTATACGTGGGAAGGTTCATCCGAGTAGGTCAGTTCCATTGGGAGGTTTTGGTAATGATGTCATGTTGATGGAACACACGGGAACAAAATGGAGTTCAATGACACAATTATAAAACAATTGGTTTGATTCACGCTCGTTATAAAATAATGAAATAAATTATCTTGAAATAAACATTTTGATTGTTTCACGAATTCCCAAGTAACACACATTGCCTTATTGATTTAATATTTACAAGAATCAATGTTCCTTAAAGGTGACCATTAATTGCGTTTTTAAGATTTTTTTGTCTGCCTCTAAACCCCCGAGGATAGATGACTGTAAGGCCGAGTCTGTGATTTGTGTAACTTTCTCACTGAGTCTTTAAAACGTTAACTTAAAACACAACATCAACAAAACATTCATAGCCTTTGTATAAACATATTGTATTTATTAATTTATTAATTGTGATCATACTGGATATACTGTTGCCTATATATGAAACTATGTATGTTCTGGTAGTTAATGTATTAAGAGATACGAGTGTGTATACAAGTAATGTAAAGTGATACGAGTGTGTATACAAGTAATGTAAAGTGATACGAGTGTGTATACAAGTAAGGTAAAGTGATTCGAGTGTGTATACAAGTAATGTAAAGTGATACGACTGTGTATACAAGTAATATAAAGTGATACGACTGTGTATACAAGTAAAAGTAAAGTGATACGAATGTTTTTTATTTATGTTGTCAATTTACCTTTATACGGATGGCGGGAGGTCTGCCTCCACCACAAACAAATCGGCCGTCATATATAGCGTTACATTTGCTGAAGTTGACGTAAAACACCATTCAAACAAACAAAGAAAACCTTTATACGGATGGCGGGAGGTATGCAGTTCCGGTTCTACTAGCAATACGTGCGTGGTCTGCCTCCACCACAAAATAATCTGCCGTCATATATAGCCTATTGACGTTTGAACAAAACGAAACCTTTTATATGGCGACAGTTTGTAAAAACAATGTTGACGTTGCTTTGTTGCTTACATCACGCCAGCTATGTAACTCGGCTGGAAAGCGTTCGCACTACAAAACATATGACACCTTAAACCAAATTTAACGTTACTATCATAAAATCACGATTTCAAATAATGATAAATACTAAGCCGTATGAACGTACATGTACCATATGATGTATGATATTGATGCCAACACTTGCGACTAACACGCGTAGATGCCATGTTATGTGATAAAACTTAATAATATCGTTGTTATGAATAGGAACACATTTACGAAAATACATTCAAAGATTTTAAACATTTTCGTTTTAGTATAACATACCAATAGCCCAAAGTATCGCACAAAGCAGATACGGGTATTGCACACTAGAACCTGTTTACACCCTCACTGTCCGTTTCAAGGCAGTAAACTTATTGTCAACCATTTTATGTTTGTGATGTCATGTCTGGCCTTTTATTTATCCTTGCAATTATTATTTGTTTCTATGCGTGTGTTTGGTTGACTGTGGTTCATGAATGTAACGTTTATCTGAATTTACGTTTAACTTAAACTATTGAAGGTCATGCTTAACTGGAACACTAGAACGATCAAAGATTTACTTAAATCACGATATAGATCAGGGAAAAAATAATGGTAACTTAGGTTTCACCATTGCCGCTGTGACAATGGTACCGATAGACCAATATCGAATACAGTTTGAATATTGACATGTGGTGTTCACGTGTCATGTATACTCGAAACTAATGTCATTACTTGAGCTTTATTACATTGAACTGTAACACTATCCACAACATGAATGAATTATCGAGTTTGTATGTCAAAGCCATTAGGTACAGTATGTTTTAACTTACAGCACATAATGTGTGTGTCCGTAGATGTGTAGTTCACCTTCTTAAGTCTGTTTCACTAAGGCGTATATCGCAATGAATCAAACACTCTACGAGTAACAGTGAATACTTTACTGGAATGTTATTCGGTATTTGTACAATTTTATTTGTTCTTACGTTTTGCTGTTTAAAGTGTATTGCTATGTTTGCGTATGCTAGAGGGCGTGAACGGTAGCGTTCATTGTTCACTGTCGTTCACGAACAGTCTCAATCAAACATAGTTTTTCTATGTATCGTGTTCTGCGATTTCTAATTCTTTCCTTCCGCTCCTCTGGTTTGTTTGATTGGAAATGAGGAAATATTATCAATAGTGACACTATTTAGATTCCTACTTATTTGATACAAATGGTTGAACTAAACGTATAGCTTGTCACGAAAATGTCCTATATGTCTTAATCAAGCCGAGACTGTTTTTTATATATGTATCGTGTTTAGCGATTTCTAATTATTTCCTTCCATCCTCTTTCTCATTTTTTTTATTGGAAACGAGGACTGAATTTGAGCCTCCCATCATTATCAATAGTGACACTATTTAAATTCGTACTTATTTAATTTAAATTCAATTTGGTGAAATATAGGTATAGCGTGTCACGAAAATGTCCTATATAGCGGCAAATGTCAAACAGTTAATGGCTTGATAGATGCAATCAAATGGCAATAATAAACATCGTATGCAAATGAAAATCACACAGCAGCTGAACTCCCCTTTATCGTATGCATTTGCGAAAAAAAGTTATCTGGTGCCGAACTTTAGCTTCTTACTGGTCCTTTGGGATCGAAAAACTCATTATGTTGGTTATAAAGCGGAATACCGCTTACGCTAGTGCTAGTGGGCGTGAGAGGTGTTGCATCATATATAAACTCTCATGAACATAATCAATAAAAGTGTATGATGGTGGACCGGACACGATAAATACGAAATATTGCAGTCTCGGTTGTGAAATATGCGTTCACGCCCCATAATCCTGGGTTGAGCATAACTCGAGTGTGTTACTTTTCTCTCTGTGTTAGTTGCTTCCAAGGAAGCGCCTTTTCAGTATATTCTGATCAGTTATTGCTTTCGATAGAAACGTAGTTTTTCCTAATTTTGTATAGTTTGTTTCTTAGCTTAAACAAGTTTAAAACTAGCCCTATTGTCATCCCTTTTGTGTTTGTGATGTCGTTTGCATTTTTTATTGCCTTCTCGTGTGTCTGTTTGCGTGTTTGTTTTTGTGTTTTGTGGTTGACTGTCTTCCTTGAATGCTGCTTTCCGTGTCCGATATTTTTATATTTCTTTGCAAGTGATCACCGGTATATTATTTACTTTGCATTTGAGATCAATTAATTGGTTTCCCCAGATTGCGTGCAATACCTACGTAAGCAGCTTTTGTTTTGGTAATTGAGTTTAAAAGGATGAAATGTTATTTAGGTGTGCCCTACCCTGAATATAAATATGACACAGAGCCACAATACCGGCATTTGAACCTTTTAAAGAATAGTTTCAAATTAGATGTACTTGATTGGTTGGTCAGTTGGTTGAATGATTAGTGGCTGGTTAGTTGGCTGGTTAGTTGGCTGGTTAGTTGGCTGGTTGGTTGGCTGGCTGGCTGGCTGGCTGGCTGGCTGGCTGGCTGACTGGCTGGCTGGCTGGCCTGGCTGGCTGGCTGGCTGGCTGGCTGGCTGGCTGGCTGGCTGGCTGGCTGGCCTGGCTGGCTGGCTGGCTGGCTGGCTGGCTGGCTGGCTGGCTGGCTGGCTGGCTGGCTGGCTGGCTGGCTGGCTGGCTGGTTGGTTGGTTGGTTGGTTGGTTGGTTGGTTGGTTGGTTGGTTGGTTGGTTGGTTGGTTGGTTGGTTGGTTGGTTGGTTGGTTGGTTGGTTGGTTGGTTGGTTGGTTGGTTGGACGGACGGTTGGTTGGTTGGTTGGTTGGTTGGTTGGTTGGTTGGTTGGTTGGTTGGTTGGTTGGTTGGTTGGTTGGTTGGTTGGTTGGTTGGACGGATGGTTGGTTGGTTGACTAAATGGCGCTTCATGTCATTTTTAGCGTAGTTTAGGATTTGTATGACGGTCGATATTTGTTGTGGAGACAGACCACCCACATTTTACTGGGCATGTTTAGCACTGTATTCCTCTCGCATCCGTATCTTAAGTCGACACTTTCTCACTTACCCGGCGGAAATGACAAAAACGGAAGTTATGTGTATGCCACTCCATGAAGGATTTAACGACGGCCAACGTGTACATGTAACCATAATAGAAAAATATAATAATATTTTATAATTACAAATCAGCTGTCCAGATACATGTTGTTTTTCATAATTCGGCGTTAGTTAATTGTGTGGATTAGATATGCACACTGTTGGTTGCTTTATAAATGCAACCCCATGTACATGTAAGTGCTGATCACTCCATGCGATCATCTCAAATAGTTTAGTATTTAAGCAAATTATTGTTTATTTAAGTCTCTTCATTTGTAAAACATGTTAAATACAATACGAAACAAATTCTTAAAATGGCTAAATGCCTTTCAAACATTTAATTACAAGAGACTAAGACCATCAGAATGCTTATAAAAAAATCACGTACGAACCATTTTTTGTCATGCACAGCGTCAGAGTCAAAATCTGCGTAATGTAAATGCTGAAACATAGAAATACAACTTGTTACACTAATCGTCACCTAACGCATTACAACAAAAAAAACATGCGACCAACACATATTCTAGCCTAAAAGGCCGGCTGTTTAGTCCATGTATGAATACAAATGCAATGTTTTTATTTGCCATTACAGGTAATCACTGGCTTACACGTAAAATATTTATTTGCAGGTGAACATGATAGTTTCATAACAAAAAAGGTAATGTTAAACTTGTTAGATCAATCGTCACATAACGTCTTCAAACAAGAAAACATTCTAGCCTAAAATGTTAGCTGTTTAGTCCATACATGAATACAAATGCAACGCTTTTAATTGCCATTACATGTAATCACTGTCTTACACATAACATATATATTTGCAGGTGAAAACGAACATTTCTAGACAAACAATTAATTGTGCATGTTGAAAATATAATGTAGTAAGGTCAAACCAAAATTCAGCACAGTTTACGAAGAGTTGCATGATGTACGTTATAGTTAGAACTCCTGATTTGATACAATGGTGCTAAAAGTCAAAATCAATATAGTTGTATTGTGTATGTTCAGTAGTGTCGATCTCGAGTGAATACCACCTGACCATGCAACCTTATAAGATGTTTGGTCATACTCGAAATACCTTTGTCGGAGAAATCATTACATTAACAATATACACTATTTAGCAATTTAGACAATTACATAGAAATCCAGTCGCCTTGACTACACATCATAAGTGTTATTACTTGTTCGTCCTTTGGGTCATCAAGCCCTCTCTTCGTTGTTTTTAAGGCGGTAGCCCTATTGTCAACCAGTTTTGTGTTTGCGACGGTTTATGTCTTTACATTGCCATTCGTGTTTTTCGTTTTGCGTGTTTTGGGGTTTGTTGTGTTCTGTGAAAGCTGAACTTCCTGTTCGACTTTTATTTTTATTTTTAAAGTAGAATACCGCTTAAACTAGTGCATTAGGACGTGTGAGTGTGGCAAATTATATTACCCCTCACGAACAGACTCATTAAAACCGAGTCTGCTCGTTTCTCGATTGAATGTGTTTGCTGCTTCCAAAGGATCCCATTTTCAGTAGTTGTCATTCACACCAGCGTTCTCATCAGCGTTTATTTCGTGTTGTGTGGCGGCTGTAAAATGTCGCTCAAATACAAATCAGTAGTGTTATTACCTACTTGTCCTTTGAGATCATCAAATCCACTCTCCGTGATTTTAAAACAGAACACAAATTAAGACCGTGCTAGGGTGGATTGAGAGGCTGTTTTCTCTGGCTTGTTTTTGTTTCTTCCAAGGGATCACTTTTTCATTATATTTATTGATATTTATACTAGCGTTTATTTTGTGCTGTGTTTAGTGCAGTGTAAAACGTCGCCCCTACGACAAAGCCGTAGAGTTATTGCTTACTTATCCGTTGGGATCGTGAAGTTCAATGTTTGTGTATTTAAAGTATAACAATACTTAAGCTGGTAATAGGAGGCTTTCCGTTTTTGCCCATGTCTCTGGAATGTCTGCATGGCATTTATTTTAATCGAACTTAAATATGGTATTCCGTTTTTTGTCACAAAAGATTACGCACCATTTTAGTCATGCATATTGCAATACTGAGTGTCGGTCTTTTTTCCGTCTTTCTTTTCTGTCGTTTATTTGATTTACCATAATATGCGCACTTCCATTCTGTTTCCATTCAGCTAGATGCATAATGAAGACTTGTTTCCTTAGACAATGGCGTGTATTTAAGAAGTATGTATTATTGACAAGGGAGATAATTATGGACACTTATTTTTTAACATGTCAGCTTAAAAGACTTTAATCGTCACTGTTATATCACAGCCGACAGGCATTTCTTCTGTAACTTAAAGTAATTGATATTCATTTGAAAGCTCTTATCAGATTTTGCTGTTACAGTTAGCGCCGAATATTCCGTTAAAATCAACAAATATGTTTATTTCAACGCGGATTTAATAGGTAACAACAAATACATCTTCAACAAATAGTGTTCAGTTATAGTAAAGGTAAAATACATATACACATATAAATGTACGATGATACAAAATATAAGTATAAAAGTCGACCAGGAAATGCAGCTTTTAACAGAACACAGTAAACCCCAAAATATTCAAAAGGACATACATGAATGGCAAATGAAGGCATATGACGTCACAAGCACAAAAAAGAGTTTACAATAGGGCTACCGCTTTGGAACGGTCAGTGACAAAAAAGGCCGCTAGGGATTTAAACCAGGTTCTAGGGTGCACCAAACCTCACACTTACCCTACTGTCATTCCAATAAAACGGAACAGTGTAAATAAATAAATCCCCGCCATGAACCAACAAGGCAGCATTACATGTAGTAGGCAATATAAGTAAAACTCAAAGAGTCTCGTATATATTAAAATACAAACAAAAATAGCCTAGAAAGCCACAAAGAATGTATTCAATGACTTGGCAGAAGCCAGAGCAACAAGAGATTAAACCATAGAGGGCACAACAAGACAAGTTTGCAGACAAAATCAAACGTTACCGTCTTTTGGGCTTTAGGTAGACGTCAACATAGGGTCCACAGCCTGTCCGGTCATTGCAAATTTTTTCGTTTTGTTTGTTCAATTCTGTCATGGTATTCATGGATATTGAGTTTCAATAAACGTTCTATTCTTCCTAATAAGCAAATCACAAAACACAATAAAACCTTTGTATTGGTCGTGGTCCTTTTCTAAGTGTGATTTACTTTCTCCTTCTATACTCTTTTTACTGTTTATGATGATAGAACACAAACCACAAATTGTTGATTGTGTGCAAGAATGGAGTCACTCACGTAGTATATATACTACTCAAAATTTGCTAAGGATCAATTTGTTCGCTGTCTAAATTTCTTTCCGAAATAAATAGCATTATTTCTATTTTACATGAAAGTATTTAGGGCAGTGTATGGTCATGTGATCTCATGACTTGATTCAAATTGTGGAATTGTTAAAGTATCAATGAAATTAATGTCGTTCTTGTGAATTAATTTCTTATAAAATTATATGTAAGAATAAAAGTGATCCTTAGCAAATTTTGAGTAGTATAGATATGTATATTTCCATAACTAGATGTAGTGCTCTTACTGATTTATTCTCTGGTTCATCCGGGTTCTGCCAAGTCCTTGAGTACTTGCTATATAGTTCTCGATGCTTTGTTAATTTATAATCATATTAACATGATCATATTTTGGGGCTTTGATTTAACAATATGGCTAGAGTGAAATCTGGTGCACCCCTAGAACGTTGCTTAAACTAAACACCCAGTGGCATTTTTGCCACTGAAGTTCCGAGGCGGTAACCCTGTTGTCGACCCGTGTAAATGTGTGCTGTCGCATACGTTTCTTTTAGTTTCCATTGTTATTTGTGTATGCGCTATTTTTGTTGACTGAGTTATGTGAATGCCACAGACGCTCTCTAACAGACTCCACCAGACATCTATCTTTTTGTTGTAAACACTGTTAACGTACTTACATTCTTTTTCTTATATGTTACTGCATTTATGGTATTGTATATTGCATTCTGTTGGACTACTTTACCAAAGGAAGTCCATGTGGATTGATCAGTTAATTATTTATATTTATTACTGTCAATAAGCATCGTAGCTCAATATTGTGTTATTGTACACGTGTTGTTCTCTATTTCACTTTGATCTTGTCAAACTGTTGAAATATAAATAACCTTATCTTAAATGCAAAGCATACTGCAATATTTACATATCCCAATAGTCCCAAAGAATAAGAGATATCGTATTCTCTGTGATTAGTAGTACTTCTTCACTGTAATGATTTAGTTGCGTTGATTTAGTCGTAGTGGAATACTGTTTCGTATTTTATTTGAAACGAAGCGTTTAACTAACATCAAATGGGTATATATTAAATAATTACGTCGTCATATGAGTGATTTATAAAGTAAATAAATACTGAAGGGGAATCCCTTGGAAGCAACTAACACAAACAAGAGAAGTATGTTGTAGATTATATTGTATTTATCTTATTCATGAGAGGTAATATACGGTGTAACATCTCCCACGCCCTCTAGTCCCGGGTTGAGCAGTATGTTGTAGATTATAGTGTATTTATCTTATCATGAGAGGTAATGTACGGTGTAACATCTCCCACGCCCTCTATAGCACCATTTAACGATATTCTTCTCTAAAGCAACATCGATTGAGTTAATGACGATCCAAATGGGTCAGTAAATAATATTAACCCATATTAAAAATCAACATGATCAAGGAAACATCTATACTCACATTTGTTTTCATTCAAATCTTATTATATGTTTTTGAAATTGCATATGTAATGTTGTAAACTTTTGAAATGTGAAATATGTTGAAACCAAATAATAATACGTGTAATTCGTAGCATGAGAAACATTATACGGAGGCCAGACTGCACTAAACGAATGCTAGAGTGAATATCAATGAAAGCAGCAGTAAAACGGATCCTCCAAACGAAAGAATATATTATTATATTTGTTGTCTTAAAGTGACAAATACCATTGCTACAAAATATTACATATACTAAACAATACAGCATAATATTGGCAACATTAAGTAAATAAATTAATACCAAGCCTAATGAGGTTTATTAGTCACTATAGAAATATTAAATGGGTTATTGATTTTATAACTCGGTTAGATAAACAAATTAAAGTAATAATGAAAATCATAAACAAAATATATACATATCAATCGACATAACCATATATGTAACTGCTAACTGTTCTCTAGAATACAAATTTTACAGAAACATAGCTAATAATACAGTTTGATTAAGTAGACTGAAATTGGATATTGTTTATGTACAAATACTATGTAAACTTTTCCCTGTCCGATATTTTTATATTTCTTTCAGGGTAAATATTTTACAAATTAAGTTATACGTTTTTCAAGGCATTTATAATTATCTTTTCCGTTTTTGATACAATAGTTTCATTTGTTAAAAGCAATTTAATTTGTTCTGCCTCAGTAGCTGTGTCTAGACACAGTTCATTTAAATTTCGCAATAATTCAATTCGAGAGGCTCTTTGAAGCTGTGTCTGGACACAATTCATTTAATTTGTGCAATAATTAAATTTGAGAGGCACTCTGACAAGGCTGAGCAGTGAGAAAGGTTCACAAATATGTTTTCGCCGAATGACGTCGCAATTTCAAAACAACTTACTATTTAAATCAAGCGATTCGTTCCTGGGACTCACTTATCTCGGGCCACTTCTAGGATTATCAGATCGCTGATATTTGCATGCATGGTGTATACATTTGTTTTTTTAACAACCATTAATCAAACATTATCGTCGGATATTTAAACACATCCATAGTGAGGAAAATGAAAGAGAATAATTCAGGACCGTGTCCCGCACATACTATAATCTAAGAATATATATATCGTTTAGCGTGAGACAGTATTAAGATATGTTATGTAGCATGCAAACTGCACTTTCATGAACAAATAAAAAAACTAGACTGGCGTCTTTTAAAGAAGCGGCATAAACCCCTAGTGGCCTACTTTGCCACTTACCGTTCCAAGGCGGTAGCCCTATTTCCAACCCTTTTGTGTGTGTGCTTTAATTATTACTTTTGCCTTCTTGTTTGTCTGTTTGCGTGTTTGTTTCTGTGTTTTGCGGTTGACTGTCCTCCTTGAATGCTACTTTCCCTGTCCGATCTTTTTATATTTCTTTATAATAAGCATGCATGATTACAAAACAAATTGGATAACCTTCCAGAGACGTGATTTTCGGATAAGTTTCCCTGAGATGTTACATTCAGATAACCTTCCCCGAGACGTGAGTTTCGAATAATTTTCCCGAGATGTGACTTTCAGATAATCTTTACTAGACGTGACTTTCGAATAATTTTCCCAGAGATGTGACATTCAGATAACCTTCCCCGAGAGGTAACTTTCAGATAACCTTCCCAGCGACGTGACTTTCAGATAACATTCCCAGAAATGTGACTTTCAGATAACCTTCCCCGAGACGTGACTAGTGAGATAGTTTTCCCCGAGATTTGAGTTTCAGTTCCAAGGCGGTAACCCTATTGTCAACCCTTTTGTGTTTGTGATGTCGTTTGCTTTATTGTTACTTTTGCCTTCTTGTTTGTCTGTTTGCGTGTTTGTTTCTGTGTTTTGTGGTTGACTGTCCTCCTTGAATGCTACTTGCCCTGTTCGATATTTCTTCAGATAACCTTCCCCGAGACATGACTTTTAGATAACCTTCCCAGAGACGTGACTTTCAGATAACCTTCCCAGAGATGTGACTTTCAGATAACCATCCCCGAGACGTGACTTTCGAATAATTTTCCCCAAGACGTGAATCAATAATTTTCCCTGAGATGTAATAAAAAAAGTCAACTGTTCTACACTCAGGATTTTATCTAAAGTATCATCGAATTTTGTAAGAGTAAAAAGTTCATATGGACATCAGACAAAGCAACTACTTTAGGGATAGTTTTTACAAATAATAAAGGGAAAATGCATGAATATAACCTAGACCCAAAATGTTTTTTTTTTATACGTGTCTTAATAGTTGGCGAAAGTACAACTTATCACTATTGGGAAATATTACAGTCATAAAAACGTTTGCTCTACCTAAACTCATATATCCACTATCAGTTCTTGAAAACCCACAAAAAGATATCATGAAAAAAATAACTCAAGCCTTACTTTCAGTTTTCTTTGGGACCATAAACCAGATAAGATAAATAGAGAAACCATTATACAAGATTATGAAAATGGAGGGCTTAAAATGATTAATATAGAGTATTAATTCTTTAAAATGTAGTTGGATTAAGAGAAATTTAGATGACAATAATAAAGGACATTGGAAAGAAATATATGTAGATGAAATAAATGAATTAGGAGGAAAACTGCTTTTTGAAGGTTATTGAAATACTACAGATGTAAAACGTTTAAAAATAAGGGGAACGTTTTTTACGGAAATAATAGAAAGTTGGGCATATGTGAATTTTAGGCAGACTACAGACAACTTTTCCAAACAGATAATATGGAACAATTCAGCAATTAAAATCCACGGCAAACCAACATATTTAAAAACATGGGAAAATCGTGGAATAAAATATATTGAACAGTTATACGATTATACAAATAATAGATTTTTCACATTTCATGAAATCAAACAAATTTACGATATTAGCGAAGTTGATTTTTTAAAATTTAAAATACCATTCACTTATTAACCACCTGACTGGAAAGCAAAACTCAAGACAGAAGCAATAAACAACATGGAAAACATACATCAATCTTTAAGAAACAAAGTTCTTGAAGGAAATAAGTTTTATGAATTAATATAAATTACTAATAGAAAACAAATGTCAAAACAGAATTAAAAAACCTCAGAGTAAATGGGAAGAAATATTTGAAAATTTAGAGTGGAAACATATTCATTTAATACCCTTTCGATGTACAATAGATACGAAATTAAGAGCATTTCAGTATAAATATCTTACTCGAATTTTACCTTCCTATAAACTACTACATAAATGCAAGCTAGTACATCCAAGTCTTTGTGACTTTTGCAACATGCATGTGGAAACGATTACACATCTTTTTTGGGAATGTCATATAAGCCAAATATTTTGGTCACAATTACAACAAATTCTACAAAGCAAAGGGTTTCAAATTATTTTTGATTTAAAGACTGTATCATTTGGTTTAATATGTATAAACAACAGAAACGCTAGCATTTGAATATTATTATTATTTCAAAATACTTTCTATACAGAAACAAGTATTAAAAAACCATGCCTGATATTGAAAGCTTTATGCGATATTTGCTTTATAGGAAAGATATTGAGGAAATTATTGCATTTTTTAAGAACAAACTTGAACAATACAATGCCAAATGGAACTTTGTTGACATTTGAGAAATGAAATAGAGATAGAAGGTTAATTAGTAACGATCTCTTTCCATAGATATACCTCTTACTATACTCATACTATACTCTTCTTTTTTACTATCTTTCTATCAACTACCTTTTTCTCTCTATATATTTCTTTTAAAGCTAAACGTTTTCTTTTCAATACATTATATTGTAATTTATTGTTGAATATGATTTCATAATTATATCTTTTGTACATTATTGTATTGAAAAGAAATAAAATGTTAAAAACAAAAAACCTTCCCCGAGATGTGACTTTCGAATAATTTTCGCTGAGATGTGACTTTCAGATAACCTTCCCAGAGATGTGACTTTGGAATATTGTCCCTGAGATGTGAGTTTCAGATAACCTTCCCCGAGACGTGACTTTCCGAAAATCTTCACAGAGACGTGACTTTCGAATAATGTTCTCCGAGATGTGACTTTCAGATAACCTTCCCAGAGACGAAACTTTCGAATAATGTTCACCGAGATGTGACTTTCAGATAACCTTCCCCGAGACGTGACTTTCAGATAACCTTCCCCGAGACGTGACTTTCAGATAACCTTCCCCGAGACGTGACTTTCAGATACACTTCTCATAGATGTGACTTTCGAATATTGTTCCCCGAGAATTGACTTCCTGATAACCTTCCCGAGACGTGAATTTTGAATAATTTTCTCCGAGATGTGACCTTCAGATAACTTTCCCCGAGACGTGACGTTCAGATAACCTTCTCCGAGATGTGACTTTCAGATAACCTTCCCCGAGATGTAACATTCAGATAAGCGTCCCCGAGATGTGACTTTCAGATAACTTTCAAGAGACTTGACTTTCAGATAACCTTCCACGAGATGTGACTTTCAGAAAACCTTCTCCGAGATTTGACTTTGAGATAACCTTCCCCCGAAGTTGTGATTTTCAGAGAACTTTTCCCTAGATGTGACTTTCAGATAAACTTTCCCGAGATGTGACTTTCAGATTACCTTCCCCGAGATGTGACTTTCAAAAAACCTTCCCCGAGACTTGACTTTCAGATAACCTTCCATGAGATGTGATTTTCAGATAACCTTCCAGGAGTCGGGATTTTCCGATAACTACCCGGAGACGTGACTTTGAGATAAAGGTAACTTTCAGAAAAGCTTCCCCGAGATTTGACTTTCAGATAACCTTCCCCAAGATGTGACTCTCAGATAACGTTTCCCGAGATTGGACTTTCAGATTACCTTCCCCGAGATGTGACTTTCAGATAACCTTCCCCGACACGTGACTTTCAGATAATCTTCCCCGAGATGTGACGCTCAGATAACCTTCCCAGAGACGTTACTTTCAGATAATCTTCCACAGGATCTGACTTTCAGATAACCTTCCCAGAGATGTGGCTTTCATATAACCTTCCCCGCGATTTAACTTTCAGATTACCTTTCCGCAGACGTGACAATCAGATAACCTTCCACAAAGTTAACGTGACTTTCAGATAACCTTCTCCGAGATGTGACTTTCAGATAGCCTTACCGGAGACGTGACTTTCAGATAACCTTCCCAGAAATGGGACTTTCAGATAACCTTCCCCGAGATGTCACTTTCAGATAACCGTCCCAGACATGTGACTTATAGATAATTTTCCCAGAGACGTGGCTTTTGTATAACCTCCCCCAGATTGTATTACGGATAAACTTCCATGAGGTTTGACTTTCAGATAACCTTCCCCGAGAGTTGACTTTCAGATAACATTCCACGAGACGTGACTTTCAGATAACCTTCCCCGAAACGTGACTTTCAGACAACAGTCCCCGCGACGTGACTTTCAGACAACCTTCCCCGTGACATGACTTTCAGACAGGCTTTTTAATCTTGACAGAATAGTATAGATGAGATGGCTGCAGCTTTGAAAATCTCACTTCCGGCTTATCGTTTTTTCCTTCAATAACCACGATAAGGTTTTTTTCAAAACAAGGCACCCATACCAATAAAGAGGGGTTTTCTGCTTCGAAACAACATAAAGCAGACATCGCGCTGTCATAAATAAGGTGGAAAATTCAATTTCTTTAGTTGAGAATTTATATACATTTTGCAGTCAAAAAATGTTGTTTCTAGTATCGTTTCAACATGTATATATAATTTCAACATATAAGTGATAAGAATATAGATATAAAAATCGAACAGGAAAAGTAACATTCAAGGACGACAGTCAACTACAAACACACACAGAAACAAAGAACAACTATATATTCAAATAAATAAAAGGCAAAACAAGACATCACACAAACACAAAGGTTGACAATAGGGCCACCGCCTTGGAACGGTCAGAGGCAAAAAAGGACGTTGGTGGTATAAACTAGGTTCTAGGGTCCCCCAAACCTCACACTTATTTTACCGTCAATCCAACAGTGTAAATAAAGAAATCTCCGCCAAAAACTATTCTCTATCCAACAAGGCAGCATTAATAGGCAATATAAGTAAAACACAAAGATGCTCGCGTATACACAAATACAAAACCAAATAACATAGAAAGCCACAAAGAAGGTACTCAATAACTTGGCAGAAGTCAGAGTAACAAGAGAACAACCATTGTGGGCATGACAAGATAAGATTGCAGAAAAACATCAAACGTCACCGTCCTTTTGGACTTTAGGTGGACGTCATCATAGGGTACACAGTCTGACCGGTCATCTCACAATTAAGGAGGTAAGGATAACGGCGAACTGTAAATGGGTCCACAACCAAGCATGCAGTGCGTTGCAAAATTATAGGGTCTTTTGATAAACCTTTTAACGAGTTTAACAAAAGAAAATCTAAGAGAATAATTCGGGACCGTGTCCCACACTTACTTTAATCTAAGGATATATATCGCTGTTTAGGGTGAGACATTATTTAGACATGTTATGTAGTATGCAAACTGCTCTTTTATGAACAAATAAACAAACTCAACTAACGTGATTTTAAAGAAACGGCAAATGTATGATATCTATACAAAATGGATAACATTCCCAGAGACGTGACTTTAAGATAACTTTCCCAGAGACGTAACATTTAGATAACATTCCCAGAGACGTGACTTTTAGATAACCTTCCCAGAGACGTGACTTTAGATAAACTTCACAGAGGCGTGACCTTCGAATAGTTTTCTCCGAGATGTGACTTTCAGACCGGCTTTTTAATTTTGACAAATTAGTCAGATGAAATGTCTGCAGCTTTGAAAACACACTTCCGGCTTATCGATTTATCCTTCAATAACGAGTATAAGGTTTTGCAAAACAAGGCACCCAGACCAATATAGAGGGTTTTTCTGCTTCGAAAGAACATAAAGCAGACATCGAGCTGTCATAAATAAGGTGGGAAATTTCCTTTCTTTACACAATTCCGTTTTATTGGCATGTTCAGAGGGTAAAAGTGTGGTTTAGTGCAGTCTAGAGCCTGGTGATTAACAAAGTCGGTTAAGGAGATGAATGTATTTACATTTTCACCGAATGATTGTTTTCAGGTTCTGTCCATGTATTATTTGACATATTGTTCACCACATTTCTTGAATAAACAGTGTTTAAACTTTTGCAGTCGAAAATATTTGTTTCTTGTATCGTTTATAACATGTCTATATAATTAAAAATATAAGTGACATTTCTGGCTCTAAGTCTTCTGTTTACTGTCTCTAACATATAAACACGTTAAACAGAAGCTCCATAAGAGACATATATAGTGAACTTATTCGACTTCTTTTGGAAAAAAAAAACTAACGGTAACGTTCATATAAACAAATTTGACAAACCTGTTAGCTTTATATGACTTTTTTAAGCAACACCCAAAAGACAATAAGACAAATATTGGATTATGCAAAGCCTACATAACAGCAATCGCCACTTCCGTAATATTAAGTACACGAAAGAATTTACCACAGAACAAGCATATTTTATTCTTTCATTCATTCTCTCCAAAAACAAATACGCATTTATATACAGAAAAGAAGATGTTTCTGAGACAACGAACTTAAACAAGAGCGAAACGTGTCTTGTAGGTTTTTTAAGTAATGTATTCATAAAGCTAACAAAACAACGATTATATAACCTGTATAAAATTAACACTTGCTAACGACGTCCACATATTTATAGCTACCGTTATGTTGGCCTGTATGGATCATTATTCATCCGGTTAAATCCGTTATATATAGAGGATATTTGTTAGATTGGAGTGAAGATAGCATTTATTTTCATCGAGAAGTGAGAAAACTTATATTTTCAGGAGTGCTTTAGCACGAGTGGAAATATTTGAGTTGTCTCACTTCGAGATAAAAATAAATCCTATATTCATGACAAAACAACAAATATTCTTTTTAATATATACTAATAACCTTAGAAATTGTCTTAGATCTAATAAAAAGAAGATACAGCAACGACGTCAATAACGCCAACAAGTCAAGAGTTGCGTGACGTCATTGGATATTTTCGAAGTGAAAATATAAACAATGAAAATGTAAGGTTTTATCTGAATCATAAAATTACTTTTTCACTGGAAAGTATAAAATGAAATAGTTTATGCCAAAGGTGTAATGTGTGCAATACTTGAAGTTGGTTGAACTTCACGAGTTTAACTTACCCAATATAGGTGGCTTTGAAGTAGAATACCGCTTAAGCCGGTGCTAGGGGGCGTGAGAGGTGTTGCTTCTTTCATTACTTCTCATGAACAGACTCAATAAAACCGAGTCTGCTGCTTTATTCTCTTAATTGTGTTTGTTGTTCCAAAAGGATCACCTTTATCAGTATTTATTACTCTTTTGTAACATTAGACTTAGTATAAGAACACTGATACTGAAAAACGGGATCCCTTGGAAACAACAAAAACGCACGAAGGACAAATGCAAGAGAAAAGTAGCTAAATGTATCTTATCAATCAATATATGGTGCAACGCCATGCAGGCACCCTAGTTGAAGCGGTATTTTACTTTAAAGCAACAAAATTAGACTAGAACATTCCAATATAACCATTAACTTATAACTTAAACATGCAGTGCGTTTCAAAAGTAAAGGATCATATCCCCTAGAAATGACAATCACAAGTAGGTATACACGTTGAACAGTAACTACAGCTTTCACAGGACACAGTCAACCACAAAACCACAAATAATTACAAGGCTAAAAAGGGGTACCGCTAAGGGTTTAAACCCGAGTCCAGGTGAATTCAATATGTTCAAACGAAATATACTAATCTATGAGCATACCTGTCAGAGTGTATTGTTTTTTAAAATGGTATTGACACTGTTTGTCAAATTAAGCTTGGCTTATCTGCGTGTACTTTTGTGATGTTCATACTGGTAGTTGAGTGTTATATGAAATTGTATTATAGAAGACCTGATAACAAATGACACCTTATCGATACATCTGTTTCAAACTATTTTGAGACAGTCTACTCTTTTACAAAAAAAATATCGCAATGAGAAAATGTACATATTTTTGAGAATTATATAAACGATCTCATATTAACTCAGTCATCGCACTTCTCAGACATCGCGCTTTTATGCATACTTATAGTATGTATGCCATTAGACAATGTAATATATAATACTGATCCCCCTCCCCCACCCTACCACCTCTTCGATCAGAGCTTCTAATTGTTTTTTTTTAATGTTGTTGTTGTTGTTGTTGTTAGCTCATATTATGCTACAGTTGTTTCCCTTATGTCAAAACAAGCTTCTGTACCCAATGAATTTAGCAAAGGGCTACTGATGTTCAACAAAGTTGATTTGAAGGTTTGCTTAAGGCATATCTTGTACCAGTTCGGCAATGAGTAAAACTGAGGTAAGGCAAGTGTTACAAAGGTATTGTTCTTGATTAAATAATATTGTCTTGCCCCGTTTATAATTACTAAAGAAAGTGCACGTACGTATTCATCACCAGGTTGTATGACTCACAATAACATCTGGATTGGAGAGTCCAAGTTCAACTTACCATAAAAACATAACTACGCAAAGCTTCGATATATAGTGTGACAATCCCTAAATATAGTTATAATTCGAAACAAATTGGACTTGAATAAATGTCATATTGGGGAACATATTTCACGAGTTCATGTCACGAAGTAAATTAATGTAAGTTCCTATGAAAGTATGCAAAACTATTCGCGAGACATTTGTCTAAGTTTGTAACAAATATCATGAATATAGTCTATAGATAGATTGAGACTAGTACTAATCAGACAGTGGGATACACCGCTATAAGCAACAAAAGTAATGAAATAAATAAAAGTCCAACAGAAAATGTAGATCTAAGGACCACCATAAACCAAAAACACGTATTGAAACAATATCAAGAATACATAAGAGGCAAGGTATGTGACATTACAAACATAGAGGATCTTAAACGAGTTCCCATTTCATATAAGATTTATGAAACGAGTTATGAATTCATAACGAGTTTCATAAATCTTATATGGAATGGGAAAGAGTTTGAGATCCTTTTTATCACATAACATTGCAATCAAATTAGTAAACAATAATTCAGATGGACATAGAACCGCCACGACGTCAGATACACTCTAGCGCCAAAACGTCATAAAATATGTGACGTCGTAACGTTGCGTCTCACACATAACGTTGCGTATAAAAGAGTTCGTATTTTACCTCTTTACAAAATAGCAGTTTACGCCAAATTTTTAACAAACCAACAACAATGTTTTGTTTAATGTGCATTCTTTTTATAAGCTGTCACAAATAATAAGTTTATGACTCAGATCTGGGTTAATTTGTAATAAATAAAATAGTTTCAGTTAATAAACTTGCGTAGTGTTACAGGTTTAACTCAACCAATCAAAATCGTTTCGGTTGTATTACACGTATGTCATACAATAGAATATCAAATGGGTGTTCTACACTGCTAACAAGGGACGTTATGTAATAAGAAAATATATTAACCATAGGTTTACCACCTTGGGACGTTTTTCCGATTTTGCGATATAATTATCCATTAGAACTATTGTATTTTCATTTTACATCTGGAGCGTAATAATCGGAAAGGGAAGAATATATATAAGAACATAACTTCCGAGTATTCGAAAGTTAAAGAAATATAAAGAAAGAAAGCTAAGTTGTAATGTAATGACCTGGTGTTTCAACATAATGATTAATTTGATGACGTAGTGTTTCAACATAATGATTGTAACAAGAGCAGTTATAGTTTATATGATTATAAATATTCACAGTATTGCGAGTTTTGAAGTGCCTGGTGTTGGCTATACCTTCTATATCCTTACATAGTATGTCTCATACCCTCTATATCCTTAAACACGGTATTATACTCCTTTACCATAAACATCCTTTCATATTATGCCTCCATACCCTTGATATTATTAGTTATTGGGTTTGTTACTGACACCCTACAAAAATATGTGGGGGTCAGTAAGATTTATAGGGGGCGAGGCAATACCCCTATATATCTGACTGACCCACATAAGCGCGCAACAGTATTACATCCGGGCGCCAGACAGTACACGCATAGTTGTGTTACTATACTTAATTGAGATCATACCGCATGGTCACAATGGGCAATGATAAACAAGTGAACTTGGTTTATGTGTGGAATTTATGGAATTAAGCATCTTTCGCTATCCATTAAGTGACATCATCAAAAGTAACTAAGTTGTTTTTTAAATGGTATTTTATACAAATATGAAAAAAGTTTTCATAGCGATGATAGTACTTTGAGAAAGATCTACGCAATTATGATAACAAAAACCTTGCTGAAGAAAAAAGAGTATGGTAATGGACCTTTGGAAACGGCCGAGCACGACACATACGAAATATTGCAGTCTCGGTTTGACTGAGACTGTTCTTGAGCGGTAGTGAAATATGCTAGCTACCGCTCACGCCCTCTAGACCCGGGTTGAGCAGAACTCAATATTCATAAAACCAATAGTACAAATTGTTAACCATCCCGAAGATGGCATGCATATGGCGGTGGACAAGGAGTGCACTACTTAGTTCACTTGTAATAATATTATTTCGACAATTGCAATCCTTAACTTCACTACATGCCCTAGAAAAATGAATAGCTGGGATAAATAAACTCCGTATGATGTATCACGACGACGTGCCAATTTAAATGTGGATAGTTCACGATGTCAAAGTTAGTCATCTCTATTATCATACATTTTAATACGTATGTAATCATTTGAAACGAGAGATGAAGATGGAGGTATAATGCTGTTCTGGTAACCGAACTGTTGGAATTGTTCAAGGTGAGCTCTGGTGGATACATATAAGTGACCATATGAGAGAAGAACGGATTATCCATATTGAGTAACCGTCATCCAGATACCGATGTATTATTAAACGCATTATTAATGTCTCTAGCTAGCAGGTGGTACATTCAACAATACAATATCTTTTATAACAGTATAAAATCAAATCCAAGACATGTGGTACAAGGTTAGTACCCATAGTAATACCAGAAATCTGGCGGTAAACGATGTTATCAAGATGTAATCCAAAGGAAAAGATAATGCTCTGTAAACACAGTCTACATATTATATTTATCTTTAGGGCCGTTTGTAAAGAAAGCTCCAACAGTTCTACCAGAAGGAAAAGTAGTCCCTTCCCTAGCAAATGTTCTCTGTCTTCGTCCCTCTGGTTTTCCGGTCGTACCCTAGATTGACGTTCTCTTTAACTGCAACTACTATGGTTGTTCAGTACGATTCTGGATACATCCTGAAATGTTTATTATTTTGTATATGTTTCTTTAGTTGGTTTCGCTGGATATGGACTTTATTGTTAGAGAATTCATTAAGATGGGATGTAGTTTTGTTTACACTGTCTTGTCTATTTGGGCGCTGAAGACAGGATAATAGCGAGGATTGTGCGTATATAAAATCGATTCAAGCTAACCAGTAGGTCTTATTGCCTACTGACCGTTCCAAGTCGGTAACCCTGTCTTCCTCACCCTTTCTGTTGTTTTTTGTCTCTTTCTTTATATTATCAAGTCCTTGTTTGCAGTACAGTGCGGACCTACGTTGCCATTGCTTTCGGACGCTGTGGTTTCTGTAGGACCCTATATCTCATTTCTGTATAAGCTGAAACAATTTATGTGTAACAGGTTATGTGGTAGAGCGATGTATAGGGCGGAAAAGCTGCAGGAGCTTATAGTAGAGGAAACAAAATGCTTACACCGTTATTCATCAAGGACTTCTCTTTCTCCGGAGCTTTTGATCAACCAAAACAGATTGATTCCTGAATTTCACCTTTCCGCAGAAGTTTACAAAATATAATCTAACAGCACACGGGGTAGAATTCAATGCTAAATTATTCCTTGAAACTCTGCGTATTTATTGCAAAGTGAACTTGAAATCACCAATCAAAATGGTGTGTGACTCATACCGTCTAGTGATGATGCAAACACACCTACCGTTTCATTTAATATTATGAAGCAGTTTAGAAAATATTTTATTGAAGATCTTAGCTAACGCCATCTATTGTCTTCATTTTCAAAACTGATCTAAATTTTAGTTGAACGCTCAAACTTAATAAATTATTGTTGGTTCAAAACGATAAACATTTAACATAAACATGACGTATAATTCATATTTAATATAATATATATGGATATTATACAGTCAATATTTGATGTAACCACGATATATATTTTGAAATAAAATAAAGATATGCTCTTTACACAGTTTTCGTATTAGTGAGCAAAAAGTGAAAGACCTCGGCAAAAAAAAAACACGTTAAAATTCAAAAATATAAATAAAGAAAGAAAGAAACAGATAAATAAATAAAATAAATAAATAAATAAATAAATAAATAAATAAATAAATAAATAAATAAATAAATAAATAAATGAATATGTATGTAAATAAATAAATAAATAAATGAATGAATGAATGAATGAATGAATGAATGAATGAATGAATGAATAAATGAATGAATGAATGAATGAATGAATAAATAAATAAATAAATGTTTTATTTCAGAATATTATGCAATGTACAAAGTTATTTGAAATAAGTCATTATGACTCGCGATCAAACATCTAATAATAAAGTCATACATATACAGTCAATGGCAGGTATCTTCACTATATTTAAATAACACTTTGGTTATAAGGTTATATACGGTTACATGTATATTAGTACTGCTAGTACTACTACCACTACTAATAATAAAAACTAACTAATAATAATAATAATAATAATAATAATAACAATAATAATATTAAAAAATACCTTTCACTTAATGCAAATCATTAACGTATATGATACATGTAATATAATGCATTCAACAAAATATCTAAATTAAATACAAATAAGTAAGACATATTCTAATTCACAATGTTATACATAATGGTACTATTAGCATTATATACAATTATTTCGATAGCCATGGACTCATTTTTAAACTGAACAGCTGTATATATGTTAACATATAGGTACCCCTCATGAACAGACACAATAAAACCGAATCTGCTACTTGTATCTCTTGTTTGTGTTTGTTGCTCCTAGGAGATCCACTTTTCAGTATTTACTGACATTCACACAAGCGTTTGTTTAATGCTGTGTGGCGGCCGGAAAAAGTCGCCCCGACTACACATCAGTAGTGTTTTTATTTACTGATCCTTTGGGATCATCAGACACAATATTTGTGGATTAAGGGCAAACTATCGCTTAAGCGGGTGCTTGGATACGTGAGAGGTGTTGCATTACACATTACTCCTCATGAACAGACCGCATAAAAATAAGTATAAAAGTTGAACAGGAAATGCAGCTTTCACAGAACACAGTAAACGCAAAAACACACAAAATGATATGTAAATAAGGAATAAAGGCATATGACGTCGTCTCAAAAACAAAATGGGTTGACAATAGGGTTAACGCCTTGGAACGAACTGTCAGTGGCATTTAAGGCCGCTGGGGTTTAAACTAGCGTCTAGGGTCATAACCTCTTTTGATAAACTGATTAAGCCAAAATGTCAGTATATTGAACTATCTGGTAGCTCAATAGTCTGTTTTGCCTAATTCGCCATAAAATCATTTTGTGTGTTTTTTTTAATACCTAAGATGGACTTAAAGAATTGCATGTGAACTCTCTCAATTTGCTTAGCTTTACTAAACCCCATACTTTGCTGCTGTAAGTTACGATTGATGAAATTAGTTCGTTACAAATGAAAACCGAATCAGTGCTTTTATGATTGTATGTCGATCCATGATAAGTGTTTTGCGCATCAATTGAAATAATTCACATTTTGACAAAAAAAACAAAAAAACTTAATACAAAATTAATAAAAACAAAATACACAGAGACTAATGTCACTCATCCTCTATACTTGTCAACATTCGTTATTACCTATCTACGAATATGTCAATAATATTCTCATCTTTGTTTTCGGTATTTCACGTTTGATGCGCGATACGACTGAACTGCAAAATAACGAGATTAAATCGTCTGCTCTGATCGCATAAACACAATTTAAATCTTTCAAGTGGATGTCCTTAGAAATAAATTCTAAAACAGTATGGCACAAATGGTTGTGTTAAGCACCGTGAATAAGTGCAGCTTTCGATGTTCTAAAACATGCAAAATAAAATTTATTTGACATTATGTTTTCCTTGCATTACCGCTAAAACTGTTTTTGCAAAATATATTTACGAAATATGTAATGTTAACGCTGAATTACAGTTAATTATATTCAATAAAAAGGGAGGTATTTTAGGATTGTCTATCTGCAATAAATGGGTCAAACGCTTATGTTATTATTTTTATAATTACCAATTTTTAACTTTCTTTTAGTATATTTCTCATACTAACGCTTTTTACTCGATTTACATCTCTCTTTTGAAAATGGTGTGAAATAATTAGCAAAATCTATGACAAGATAGAGGATTTTAATATTGATATTGTTAATCGATGATGTTCCCCAAGAAACTTATAATAGGGTCTATGTGTCTCAAAGTATTCGTTTTTCTAGAGCTTCTTTGTATAACTAAAAAGCTACTCCATGAGGGCTACCGTTACCATAAACTTCGTAAAACCATTGCACAATTGTATTATCGTAACCCTGATTTTTTTCTAAATATAAAAGTAATTTAACAACTCTTCTGTGACAAGGACTGTCACAACATGACATAGCATGTTTATCAAAAGAGGTTATGACCCTATCATTTTGCAACGCACTTCATTCTTGGTGGTGGACCCAGATCGCCACTATGCTTGCCTCTTTAATTGTGTGATAACCGGACAGGCTGTGGACCCTTTGATTACGTCTACCTAAAGCCCAAAAGTACGGTGACGTTTGATGTTTGTCTGCAATTTTGTCTTGTCGTGCCCTCAATGGTTTGTTCATGTGTTGCTCTGGCTTCTGCCAAGTCATTGAGTTACTTCTTTGTGGACATCTATGCTATTTGTTTTTGTATTTATATATACACGATATTTGTTCATGGTGGTGATTTCGTTTTGTTGGAATGACTGTAGGGTACGTGTGAGGTATGGTGCTCCCTAGAACATGGTTTAAACCCCCAAGGGCCTTTTATGCCACTGACCGTTCCAAGGCGGTAGCCCTATTGTCAACCCTTTTGTGTTTGTGTTTGTGTTTTGTGTTTGTGAATTCATATGCCTTTATTCCTTATTAACATTTCCATTCATGTTTATCGTTTCGCGTGTTTTTGAGTTGACTATGTTCTTTGAAAGCTGCTTTTCCTGTTCGACTTTTATACTTATTTTTATCAGCTCATATCATATTTTCATATAAATAGAGGTAACAAAAGATGTAACAATTTAGATATTTTCAAAAAATACTTATTTAACTATTCTAAAACACATTTAAAACAACAAAATTAGTCAAGCTACACATTTGAGTAATTAGGAATTTTGTTCAGTGTGTAAAGTCATACGTGCATCTAATATAAAATATAGTGTAATGTTTGGCTTTCTAAGCCTATGTATAACATTTTGCCATGCAATACTTGAACGTGTGTTGTCTTCCCCATATTGTCAACCATATATGTTTGTGGTGTCGCATACTTCAATTCTATTTTTCAAATTACTGTTTTGATTGTTTTGCGTCATTTTGGTTGTCTGTTTCCTCCTATGTTCAACCCCTTTTTAAAAATGAAGACAATACCTGGCGTTAGCGAAGCTCCTTAAAATATACAAAGTCTTTCATATTCTGTCAGACTCATTAACTCATTAACATCAATATCCTTGAGAGATACAGTGGCAGTATTTTCTACATTTCCTGTGAGTGCTTCATTATTATAAACATATGTCGAAACGTGAGTTACACAAATCGCAGATGCGATCTTACATTCTTCTATCCCGGGGGTTTAGAGCCAGACAAACCAATTTAAGAACACATTAAATGGTCAGCTTTAAGGAACATTGATTTTTGCAAAAATCAAATTAATACGGAAACGTGTAATCTTTGGGAATTCGAGAACGTTATCAAAGACTGTTTCATGTACTATATAAAGAAATACAAAAAGATCAGACAGGGAAAGTAGCATTCAAAGAGGACAGTCAACCACAAAACACAGAAAACAAACACGCAAACCAGACAAACAAGAAGGCAAAAGTAAAAATGAATGCAAACGACATCACAAACACAAAATGGTTGGCAATAGGGCTACCGCCTTGGAACGGTCAGTGGCAAAGTAGGCCACTGGGGTTTAAACCGATTCTAGAGTGCACCAAACCGCACTCTTACTACTCTTACCATTAAAACAGGACAATGTAAATAAAAAGAATCCTCGCCATGATCTAATCTCTAACCAACAAGGCAGCATCAATAGGCAATATAAGTAAAATACAAATATGCTCGTGTAACTATAATACAAAACTAAAATAGCCTAGAAAGCCACAAGGAAGGTACTCAGTGAATTGGCAGAAGAATAAACCATTAAGGGCACGACAAGAAAGATATAAGACTGACTTCCCTCGCTGACCAGATGTTGTTGTTGTTGTTTATCGCTTCATTACGTGTACAGTTATTGCCTTTGATTATGCCCAAATAAGCTTGTGTAAACACATGCGGCAATTTAGGTAAACTGCTACTGATGTTCACAATATTTGGTTTGAAGGTCTGTTTGAGGCAGAACGTTGACCGGTTTGGCAATGATTAAAATAAAATATATTATAAACTGCTTCATAATATGAAATGAAACGTAGGTGTGTTTGCATCATCACTAGACGGTATGAGTCACACACCATTTTGATTGGTGATTTCAAGTTCACTTTGCAATAAATACAGACTTACGCAGGCTTCAAGGAATGATTTAGCATTGAATTCTAACCCGTGTGCTGTTAGATTACATGTTGTAAACTACTGTGAAAGGTGTTTGCAAATTCAGGAATCAATATATTTTGGTTGATCAAAAGCTCCGGAGAAGGAGAAGTCCTTGATAAATAACGGTGTAATGATTTCGTTTCCTCTACTATAAGCACCTGCAGCTTTTCCGCTCTATACATCGCTCTACCATATAACCTGTTACACATTAATTGTTTCAGCTTATACAAAAGACATTTGCTAGGGAAGGGACTACTTTTCCTGCTGGTAGAACTGATAGAGCTTTCTTTACAAACGGCCCTAAGGATAAGTATAATATGTAGACTGTGTTTACAGAGCATTATCTTTTCCTTTGGATTACATCTTGATAACATCGTTTACCGCCAGGTTAATGGTATTACTACGGGTACTAACCTTGTACCACTTGTCGCAGATTCGCTTTTAAACTGTTATAAAAGAGATTGTATTGTTGAGTTTAACACCTGCTTGCCAGAGACATATGAGACATAAGTGATGCGTTTAATAATACATCGACATCTGGATGACATAGTTATTCAAAATGGATAATCTGGTTTTCGCTCATATGGTGGTGGACCCATTTACAGTTCGACTCTATGCTTTCCTCTTTAATGTGCGAGGACCGGCCCGGCTGTGAACCGTATGATGACCTCTACCTAAAGCCCAAAAGGACGGTGACGTTTGATGTTTGTCTGCAATCTTGTCATGTCGTGCCCTCACTGGTTTATGCTCTTATGCTTCAGCCAATTCATTGAGTACTTGCTTTGTGGCTTTCTACGCTATTGTTTTTGTTTGTATTTATATAAACACGAGCATCTTTGTGTTTTACTTATATTGCCTACTAATGATGCCTTGTTGATTAGAGAATAGTTCATGGCGGGATTTCTTTATTTACACTATCCCGTTTGAGGTTTGGTGCGTCCTAGAACCTGCTTGGAAACCCTAGCGGCCTTTTTTGCCACTGATCGTTCCAAGGCGATAACCCTACTGTCAACCCGTTTTTGTGTTTGTGACGTCATATGCCTTTTTTCTTTGTTAACTTTGCCATTCATGTTTGTCTTTTTGCCTGTTTTTGGTTTTACTGTGTTCTGTGAAAACTGCATTTTCTGTTCGACTTTTATACCTATTCTTGTATCATCGACATTATGTTATTTTATAGTATGGCATTTGTGTATATATATACATATATATATATGATATGCGCAAAATAAGAATATGGACAATTCCGAAATTGCTCTGCGCAAAGTAAGAATTCTTAAAATGCGCGGCATTATCGGAATTCTCAAAGTCCGGAATAGTCCGTGCGCAAAGT
>JAWPHD010021116.1:0-29327 GCA_037043455.1 Cyrtodaria siliqua | reverse complement strand
TATCATTATGAGTGTCAGTCCATATACGAATACAACCACCATAATGAAGGACAATTATCATTATGAGTGTCAGTCCGTATACGAATACAACAACCATAATGATGGACAATATCAGTATGAGTGTCAGTCCATATACGAATACAACCACCATAACGAAGGACAATTATCATTATGAGTCTCAGTCCGTATACGAATACAACCACCATAATAATGGACAATTATCATTTGAGTCTCAGTCCATGTACGAATACAACTACCATAATGAAGAGACAATTATCATTATGAGTGGCAGTCCGGACTAGACTACTTGTCTACTTTTGTTGTATAACTCATTTATAGCAATTCATGCAATGCTTTAAAGCTCTTAAAAGTCCTGTTTTGGGATAGTTGCGATAGTTGTGATAGTTGCGATAGTTGTGATAGTTGTGATATAATTACACTTTATTTGAATTATATATTCTCAACTGCTGGCAATATAATCTTCATATAACTTGAATTAGTATTTATGATTCAGCAACAAAACACAGCCGTGTCGTCGTGCTTCCAGACCGAAACATTTTCATTACGGAAGGTAATATGAGGCCTAAGGACTTATTTCCAGCCTGTTGTATTTGGGGGATTAAAACATTTGTATAGGTAACTGTAAAATCACAGTTAGCATAGTTGGGGATGAAAACATTTGTATAGGTAACTGTAAAATCACAGTTAGCATAGTTGGGGGATGAAAACATTTGTATAGGTAACTGTAAGCATACAATTGCATGAGAAAATGGTGGTATTCAAGTTGTTTCGTTTGATGAGGCATCATTTGAAGAGGTCCCTCCAATACAGCTTTTGTATGAAGCCAACATATTAAAACATAGAGCAGGTCTTTCATTAACAGTGTATTGGTGTGTTTTATTCCTAAAAAACAATGAATTTTCAACAAAATATTGTATTTAGTACAGCTTACTTGTTAATTCTCTTATACATACTATTATAGCCTAAATACTGTTCAATATACCAATGCTTTTCATAGAGAAATGTTCAATCCCCACTCGGGCCTGAGCTAATCGGTCATGTTGCATGTTAACAGTATAACGGCAAGCTGTCCATGCCTTTTCAATGATCATTTAGCGTTTGGAAATATGTTCTTAAAGTAGCTATCTCGCCAACAGCAGCCAAATACTACACCATATGTACACCGCTTCTAAACCTACTAACGACGACGTATATATATAACTTACATATTTTGAGAATGCAACCTCTATTGACACAATATAAAACGGCATTAACCAGCCACACCAAACCGAAACTGGAGCGTTGAATTAAGAGTTACAAACACATAATTTAATTTACGCATATTCAAGCACGTATTTTTTTAGAACTTTTGCATAAACCTTTACTTTTAATCAGCACATATACTTTATTATATAACCTGAACACATGGACAGAGTTTTGATAAACGGTTTTGTGTAGTGTAATTTTGCTGTTGTTTGGCAGGTTAGTTTCTTTCTTAATGTAATGCATGTGCACTATATGAAACTGAAGCACATTATTAAGGTTTTCATTTGAAATTTTAATGACAACAATCACGCTTATAGATCGCCTAAAGTCCCTTTAAATTCGCATTCACATTGGAAACCATAAATCCCCATAGACACCGGTCCCCATAGACAACGGTCCGCATAGAGCACAGATCCCCATAGAGCACCGATCCTCATAGGGCACCGATCGCCATAGAGCACCGATCCTCATAGGGCACCGGTTCCCTTAGAGCACCGATCCCCATAGAGCACCGATCCCCATAGAGAACCGATCCCCGTAGGGCACCGAAACATACAAGGACACATGGCATTCTGGAAGTATTTGTTAGATAATCAAATGTGCACCTCAAATTATTAATCCAGTAATAGTTTAACGTTTAACCTGCTTACGTATATGTACTAAGTATATAGTTTATATTGATAGTTTATGAAGATAATTCAAATGGTTCATTAACCTAGATGAGTATACTACAAATACATATCCATTTGGCAGCGATATTAGCGAATATATACACAAAACCATACCAACAAATAACGTAAATAACAGAAAACGTATTCACGTGGATAAGGTATCAAATAACATATTTACAGTATTCGTTCGTGTTGTTTTTTTTGTTTGCTATAGAAGCATCTGTTCCCGCACAATTTCCATAGAACATGGAGAGTCCAGAAACATATGTTCTCGCGCAAATACCCTAGGGAACGGACAGTCAAGACGCATATGTTCCCGCACAGATTCCCTAGAAGACGGACGGTCCAGAAACATCAATTCCCGCACAAATCCCCTATAGCACGGACAGGCCAGAAACATATGTTCCCGCACTAATCCCTTAAGGCACGGCCCAGAAAATATGTTTCCTCACAAATCCCCTAGAGCACGGACGGTCCAGAAACATCAATTCCCGCACAAATTTGCTATAGCACGGACATGCCAGAAACATATGTTCCCCTACTAATACACTAGAGCACGGACAGTATACAGAAACATATTCCCCGCACAAATCCCCTATAGCACGGACGTTCCAAAACCATATGTTCCCGCTCTAATTCCCTAGAGCACGGACAGGCCAGAAACTAACCCTGCAGTCATGAGTGTGTTCTCGGGTACCAGTAGACTTTACTACGTACCGGGCACCTGTCTACTCGGCCACCGATAACACACAAGGTATGAGGTTAACCTTAAAAATAAATTTGGAAACCGATTACCGAGGGAGGGTTGCTGGACTAGCCAGAAACATATGTTCCCTAACTAATACCCTAGAGCACGGACAGTACAGAAACATATATTCCCGCACTAATAACCTAGAGCTAGGACAGTACAGAAACATACGTTCCCGCACTAATACCCTATAGCACGGACAGTACAGAAACATATGTTCCCGAACTAATACCCTAGAGCACGGACATGCCAGAAACATATGTTTCCGAACTAATCCCCTAGAGCACGGACAGGCCAGAAACATATGTTCCCGCAATAATACCCTAGAGCACGGACGGTCCAGAAACATATGTCCCCGCACTAATCCCCAATAGCACGGACAGGCCAGAAACACATGTTCCCGCACTAATACCCTAGAGAACGGACAGTACAGAACCATTTGTTCCCGCACATATCCCCTAGAGCACGGAGAATCCAGAAACATTTGTTCACGCAAAAATCCCTTAGAGCACGAATGTTATTCCCGCAAAAATTCCCTAGAACACGGACAGTCCAGAAACATGTGGACATATACTTTTGAAGATAAAGTTTTGAAAACATGTTCCACAAACAGCAGCCTACATTTCCATACCAAAGAATTAAACTTCAATTAAAGACGTAGCCCAGGCACGCCATTTTAAGACCCACAAAAAGCTGAAACTCGAAATTACGGCTGTTAGACACGAAAACTGACTAAATATACTCAAAACCGACATAAAAGCACATGCAGTGTCGGTTTCAGAGCTCTGCTTACTAGTTTTCATCTGAAATTCGACTTTAAGTACGACTCCAAGAGAGATCGATTTATCCCATTAAGCCCTCTTTAGGTTACATTGCACCATTGATTTTCCTTCTTTGTTTTATATAGGACGAATGTATATCAAGAGATAAAACATGCGCATTTTTCTCCGTAGAAAATTTTAAAACACATATCAATCAAACGATCGAGCGTCCGCCAATATAAAAATGCAATAAAAACAGGGGGTCATGTATCATGTAAGAACAAGCCAATCTGTTGAATGAAGTCACGTTCTATTTTGACACATCACAGATAGATTTACCCCATTTCTACTTTCGCTTTACTGTCTATGTCAGTTATAATTAAATATCTCAAACAAACACTAATCAATGTTCACAATACATCATTTGGCTGAATTATAGGTAATAATAACAAAAAGCAATCAAAAGTATGCATTTTGTAGCACTAGTAAGGCAGATAAACGTTTTTTATTAAGCACTATTTGACTATACACCACGGAAGCACAAACGCAATGGTGCAATGTAACCTTTTCTACAGATCGGTCTGTTTTTTGTTCCTAAAAATCACGGTATTTAAATGCTATCTCGAAACTAACATATTGAATTTTAAGCAGAAGTGTTTGTATAGTATAATGTAGTTTTCTAGCCGTTTGAAGGGACACGCGGCAATCTGAGTTTCTTATTAGTTTTCCGTTGCAAACCATTATAATAGATCTAGCAATATTTTTTTGCAAAAAACTACCTGATTATAAAACATTTAAACTACGTTAAAATAACTGAAAACTCACCATTTTATTTAATTATATTACACAAATAACATATTTAAACGTAAGGTAGAATAACGAGGCTAAACTGAAAACTCATCGTTTAATTTAACTATATGCAAGCAGGTTTAACGTTAAAGTGATACTGGACTAATAAATCGAGATGCTCATTTTAATGTTTGATATTAATTTCAAGATTGTCTTATGTCCCTTTAAACAATAATACAGCCATATTCTAATTATTAAAAAAAAAACATAGGAATGTATAGAAAACAGATCACATATACATAGGTACGATTTGGGTGGGGTGGGGGTGGTGGGTGGAGGTCGGGGTGAAGCTATCAAGTGTCGGCACACCTGAAGAAGAATTTGTTTTAATAAAATAATGTGAACAAGGTGGTCAGCCCCAACCCCAACCCCCATACTCCAACTCCAAAAGAGGGGCTAAGTTTGTATTCCGTTTTATATTATTGTCACTTTCATCATAGACCTATGTATTATAAGTATTTTTATAATTTTATTAATATAAAATAAATCTGAAAGTGTTGATCATGAAAACAAAACAACAGTTTAGAAATCGACTGATCTAAAGAAGCTATCTACGGTGTCCTGTTAGGGCCATCTTACCTAGGTCGATGGTAAGATGCGATGGTTGACGGTAAAACGCGATGGTCGATGGTAAGATGCGATGGCCGATGGTAAGATGCGATGGTCGATGGTAAGATGCGATATTCGATGGTAAGATGCGATGGTCGATAGTAATAAATACTGATAAAGGTGATCCTTTGGGAGCAACAAACACAATTAAAGAGAATAAAGCAGCAGACTCGGTTTTATTGAGTCTGTTCATGAGAAGTAATTAAAGAAGCAACACCTCTCACGCTCCCTAGCACCGGCTTAAGCGGTATTCCACTTCAAAGCCACCTATATTGGGCTCGTTGGTCCCAAAGGACCATTAAAAATAACACGGGGAGATGGTCCATGGCATCTTACCATCGACCATCGCATCTTACCATCGTTACCATCTAGGTCGATCGTCGGTGGTAAGGTGCGATGGTAAGATGTCCCTAACAGGACACCGTAGCTATCGCTGGGCTAGCCTTAAGAAGATATCTAGGGTGCGATTTCAAGGTGAAAAAAGAACAACAACAAAAGGTATGAGCCTCCTTTAAAGGAATCATTATCGTACTTGAAATGGAAAATGCAGGGTTTGGTTGTCGATTGGCTGTAGGTTGAATATGTTAAAATGTTGACAGATTTTAGGAATCCACTGATGGCAATACACTATCGTTAGGCTAGAAACATATTAAGATATGAGCAATAGTGCGGGCAACGATTTCTAGTTGCAAAAAAACAAAAAAAAAAAAAAAAAAACATTATAAGCCTTGATGAATTGTATGTGAAATGGAAAACGTGGTGTTTGAATGAATGAATGAATGAATGAAAGTTTGTTGTTTTACGGCACGTCGACACATAAAGAGCTGGGTTTGATTTTGTACAAAAGGTAGTATGTTGCAGTACTGAGGACTTGTTTATGGTAGCGAATGAGTTGACAAAACAACTAAGCATATAAGGGAAATCTTTACTTACCAATATTAGCAATACATCTAGACAGGGCCCAATATGCGTCAATTTTCATCCCAGATCTAGATCCTCTCACAAATAACGCAGATAGGTCCTCTCACAAATAACACATATAGATTATCTCACAAATAACAAAGATAGTTCCTCTCACAAATAACACAGATAGTTCCTCTCACAAATAACACAGATAGTTCCTCTCGCAAATAACAAAGATAGTTCCTCTCACAAATAACACAGATAGTTCCTCTCACAAATAACGCAGATGGGTCCTCTCACAAATAACACAGAAAGGTCCTCTCACAAATAACACATATAGTTCCTCTCACAAATAACACAGATAGTTCCTCTCACAAATAACACAGATAGTTCCTCTCACAAATAACACAGATATGTCCTCTCACAAATAACGCAGATAGGTCCTCTCACAAATAACACAGAAAGGTCCTCTCACAAATAACACAGCTAGGTCCTCTCACAAATAACACAGAAAGGTCCTCTCACAAATAATAGTTTTCTTTTTTAATTTATGTTTGAACACTCATTTACTAAACACAATATACACACTCGTTTTTAAAAACACATCCACGATGATTCGCACTTTAAACCAGAATATATATTAATAATGCTATGGTGCGCATGTCAAAATATAGTTACTTCCTTAACGAAATCTTGTTATTTAACCACCGCTCTGGATCGGCCAGGGTGGGCTATTAACGACACGTGATCTTCGTAGGCAATATTACTAAGCGAGTTGTAAATGGGGCCTTATCAGAGGGTTAGGAATTACCTCGTCCTGAGTTATTGTGCATACCAAGTTTCAAAGTTATACCTTTGACGGTTTTGGAGCTATAAACCAAACCGTCAAGGAACTAACCCCTCTAATAACAGCAAAATTACATATTAAAACCGTTTATCCAGGACTAAAGGTGATATATTGATGTATATGTGCCGATTACAAATATATGTTTATTCACGGGTTGTTAAAATACCCGTGATTGAATAGACGTAAAATGAATTATGAGTTGGGTTTATGAGATTGTGTATGACATCTGTTACTATGTTATTATAACATATACATGTTCAGTGGCATGGCACTCTTGTTACTATGTTAAACATTTGACTGAAAATCGGCGCATCAACATAGTATGTCACATTATGTCTCACCTCTCTTCCATACATTCCAGTTCTTCTATGTTGTTTACAACCTCCCTAAAATGATGGAAAACAGGTATATGCATAGTGATGGAAAACAGGTATAGGCAAAAGGAGGGAAACAGGTATATGCAACTCTACAGTTAATATCAAATTGTGATCCGATAAACCACGGGACCTCTCGTTTTACTTCTCCATCCGACGGAATGTCATACCGAGTCAGGTGTAGAGTGAAAGCTTACCGGTTGGCCCCTCCCGGCATGTGTCTCCTTGTCAAATCACGGGTCCTTCGGTTATACGTCTTCCCGTCTGACGGAAGAAACTAAATCATGGGTCCTTCGGTTATACGTCTCCCCGTCTGACGGAAGAAACTAAATCACGGGTCCTCCAGTTATACGTCTCCCCGTCTGACGGAAGATATTAAATCACATGTCCTCCAGTTATACGTCTCCCCGTCTGACGGAAGATACTAAATCACGTGTCCTCCAGCTATACGTATCCCCGCCTGACGGAAGATACTAAATCACGGGTCCTCCAGTTATACGTCTCCCCGCCTGACGGAAGATACTAAATCACGGGTCCTCCAGTTATCAGTTATACGTCTCCCCGTCTGACGGAAGATACTAAATCACGGGTCGTCTCCCCGTCTGATGGAAGATACTAAATCACGGGTCCTCCAGTTATACGTCTCCCCGTCTGACGGAAGATATTAAATCACATGTCCTCCAGTTATACGTCTCCCCGTCTGACGGAAGATACTAAATCACGTGTCTTCCAGTTATACGTCTCCCCGCCTGACGGAAGATACTAAATCACGGGTCCTCCAGTTATACGTCTCCCCGCCTGACGGAAGATACTAAATCACGGGTCCTCCAGTTATACGTCTCCCCGCCTGACGGAAGATACTAAATCACGGGTCCTCCAGTTATCAGTTATACGTCTCCCCGTCTGACGGAAGATACTAAATCACGGGTCGTCTCCCCGTCTGATGGAAGATACTAAATCACGGGTCCTCCAGTTATACGTCTCCCCGTCTGACGGAAGATATTAAATCACATGTCCTCCAGTTATACGTCTCCCCGTCTGACGGAAGATACTAAATCACGTGTCTTCCAGTTATACGTCTCCCCGCCTGACGGAAGATACTAAATCACGGGTCCTCCAGTTATACGTCTCCCCGCCTGACGGAAGATATTAAATCACGGGTCCTCCAGTTATCAGTTATACGTCTCCCCGTCTGACGGAATATACTAAATCACGGGTCGTCTCCCCGTCTGATGGAAGATACTAAATCACGGGTCCTCCAGTTATACGTCTCCCCGTCTGACGGAAGATACTAAATCACGGGATCTCCCGATTTTACGTCCCAAGCCAACGAAATATGCTAATGAACGGGGCCTCCCATTGTATGTACCTGTCCGATGCAATATGTTAAAGCATGGAATCTCCCGTCTGTCGTCCAATCCCAAAGATGACAAAGGCTTAAACATAAGATGCGCAGTGACAAATTTTTATCGATTTAGAATGCAAGTTAGTTTACAATTCATGTCATAAACTAGTTAAAGAGTCAGTTACTGTAGTTTATTCAAATATGGAAATTTGAAACAATATCAGATGTCATGATATGGCACGCAGTTGCAGTGGTAGCGCACCCGGGTACCATTCTCGGAGCGTTGGTAGAGCCCCAGAGGTGGTAGTGAATCTGGGCACGGATCTCTGAGCGATGGTAGCCCACCCTGGGACGTACTTCAGAGAGGTGGTAGCTCACGATGGCACGGATCTCAGAAATATGGTACACCACCCGGGCATTGATCTCAGAGCGGTGGTAGCTCACCCTGTCATGGATCTCAGAGCGGTTGTAGTTCTCCCGTGCACGGATCTCCGAGCGGTGATAGTGCACTCGGATCTGAAAGCGGTGGTAGCGGTGGCATTCGGGCAAGGATCACAGATGAATGGACGCGCAAACGAGTATGGATCAAAGGGTGATGGACGCTCACGCTGGAGCTGATCACAGGGCGATGGAGGCGCGTCAGACCACGGATCACAGGGAGATAGATGCTTATCAATGTACTAATCCACGAGAAGTAGGCAAATAACTCCTGATGGTAGACGCTCACACTGTCGCAGATCTCGGGTCTCAGAGAGGTGGACACTCATCCAGGCGCGTATCTCAGGACGGTGGACTCTCACTCAGGCGCGTATCTCAGGAAGGTGGGTTCTCACCCAGGCGCGTATCTCAGGTCGGTGGACACTCATCCAGGCGCGTATCTCAGGACGGTGGAATCTTACCCAGTCGCGTATCTCAGGGCGGTGGGCTTTCACCCAGGCGCGGATCTCAGGGCGATGTTCTGTCACCCAGACGCGGATCTCATATTGATGGGCTCTCACCCAGGTGCCGATTTCAGGGCGATGGGCTCTCACACAGACCCGGATATCAGGGCAATGGGCTCTCACCCAGACGCGGATCTCAGGGCGGTGGGCTCTCACCCAGAGGCGGATCTCAGGGAGGTGGGCTCTCACCCAGACGCGAATCTCATGGCGGTGGGCTCTCACCCAGGCTGCATTCCATCCTGTTTTCTCGCCATATTATAGGCTATACATCTACATGTTGGGCGTCCGTGGCCGAGTGGTTAGCTTTTCTGAATTGAAATCACTTGCCCCTCACCGCTATAGGTTCTATCCCTCGGGGATTCAGAAATCTGTATGTGAGGAAGCTATCCAGCTGTGGAAAAACGGTGGTTCTACCAAGGTGCCCGCCCGTGCATGAAAATTGCCGAAGGGGCACCTGGGGTCTTCCTCCACCAGCGGATTTGGAAAGTCGCCATATGACCATAGCTGTTGGTGCGACTATAAAATCAAATTCAATCAACATCCACACGTGTACGTTGTGTACGTTGAGCTGTCTTCTTTAACCATAACTCAACGGAAATGACTTGACTAGTAATGCTAAGAAGATAATATAAAAGAGATGATAGATAGATAGATAGATAGATAGATATATAGATAGATAGATAGATAGATAGATAGATAGATAGATAGATAGATAGATAGATAGATAGATAGATAGATAGATAGATAGATAGATAGATAGATAGATGATAGATGGATAGATAGATAGATAGATAGATAGATAGAAGTAAAACAAAGAAATAAATCAGGCATAATACACGGACCATAAAGATAGTTTAACTAATGTATACTAAACTCGATGATATAGGCCGTGGATGAAATAATCACTTGTGACCATTCATTTTCTGAATTAGACAATTTCAAATGCAATGGCATTCGTTTTAAATCAAATTTCGGAAAAAAATGTCGTGTATATCTACAAATACGTGACAGACGTGAACACATCAGAATGGGATTACATATATTAATAAGAATGGGATTACATATATTAATAGTATTATTGTTTTCTCTCTGGAAAACAGCGTAGTAAGTTAGCTGAAGTTGACAGTTCAACAAACTCATTGCTGAAATTATTCTCTATGTACTGCTCCTTTTATACAAGTGTAATATAATCGGTATCATTCGAGAATCATATATACAGGCATATCATACTTATATGTCACGCAACTGGTAGCGTGGTATTAGTCAAAGTATATGTAACAAACTGGTAGAATGGTATTAGTGTAGTAAATAAACTAGTATAAAGCATTTAATGTCCGACTTTATATCCTCAAATACTCTGAACGCTCATTCAAGTTTGTGATTGTACCATTTTAAACGACGGTGTGTTGCTTAAATTAAAGGGACACATGGCAATCTTGAATTATCTTTTTAAACTCACAGAGTCCCGTTTGCTTTTCTACATAACCTGTATTTGTTTAATCATTAATATTAAAATATAAGAATCGTACAAAGCCAATTGTTTTGTATTTAAGTAACTGTTAATTAAATTGCAATTATAAATATTTTTAAACCTATTGTAAATAACGAAGATAAAATGAAAACTCAAAATGTTATTTAATTATGTGCAAGCAGGGTTTAAGTTAAAATTATACTGGATAAATAACTCGAGATGCTTATTGTATTGCTTAAGACAAACACTCCAAGATTACCGTGTGTCCCTTTAACACAGCGAGTTGTCACAAAACGTTTGCATAATGTGAACAAACATGTAACATAATACATTGAAGATTGGCATATTTTCAACAAAATAGCATTGAACAATCAAATGTGTATAAACTCCATGTAATATAACCCCTGGCCAACAAAGACTAGTATATTTATCATTGTCTGGCCTGAAAGTACGGATCAGCGACTTCATTTACGAAAGTATTCAAGTCTACAAACACTATTATGGTCTAAATTATCTTCTATCCGAGGTCATGCCGTGATAATTCTGATCGTTAAATCTTATAGCCTTACACTTCTCCTTAAAGAAACTAACCCGCCAAATAACGGCAAAATTACACTACACAATATTATTTCTCAAAACTCTATCGAAGTGTTCAGGTCATATAATAATGTATATTTGCCGATTAAAAGTATATGTTTATGCAAAGGTTATAATACACGTGACTGAATATGCATAAAATGAATTATGAGTTGGTAACTCTTACTTCGACGCTCCAGTTTTCGGGTTTGGCCTGGTTGGTTAAAGCCGTTTATAATTTGTCTATAGAGTTAGGATTCTCAAAATATATATTATATACCTCTTCGTTTGTATGTTTAGAAGCGGTGTACATATGTTGTAAACATGTGGCTGTTGTTGGCGGGATAGCTACTTTGTTGGTATCATAATTACGTTTTCACATTATACGGAATCGTTGCAATCATTGCGAAATTATTAAAAATATTTCCCGATTTAAAAAAGAATACTGAAAAGGAGATCCCTTGGAAGCGACAAACACAAACAAGAGAGAAAAGTATTGAGTCTGTTCATGAGAGGTAATGCGAAGTGCAACACCTCTCACGCCTCCTAGCACCGGCTTAAGCCGTACACAGATTGGGCCTGATGATCCCAAAGGACCAGTAAGTAATAACACTATGATATGTAGCCGGGGCGACTGTTTACTCTCGGCAGACAGCACTATACACACGCTAGTGTAAATGTCAATAAATACTGAAAAGGGGGATCCCTTGTAATTAACAAACACAAACAAGACAGACAAATAGCAGACTCGGTTTTATTGAGTCTGTTTATGAGAGATAATAAAAGTTGCAAAACCTCTCACGCCCCTAGCTCCGGTTTAGGCAGTAGTCTAATATTGGGCTTGATGATCCCAAGGAACCAGTAAGTAATACAAAACGTTAAAAGTTAAACAGTTGATGATACAGTTAATTGTATTTTAACGTTCTACTCTTTTATTGGATACATTTCTAACGCCAAATGCAAAACGCTCTTTAAGTGTGTATTGATGATAATACAATACAAAACGTTATGTAAAATGCACTCTTCTTTAAAAAGAAACAATCCCATTGCATTCGTGTTTATTTGTATGTTTCATATTTTGAAGGCTAAACGCTATGTATAATGCGCAATACAATGATGTTATTATGTTAATAGTATCGCCACTTGCTTAATAACGATTGTGCGTGTCACAATTAACTAAATTATATTTCAATAAAAAGAAGACGAATGACTCACCGTTTTTACGAAGAAACGTTTTATGATTCACTGTTTCTAAAAAAGAAACTGATCAGTGAAACGTTATTGTGTATTGCCACCTAGCGTATGTTTGTATTGTCATTCAGTGTAAATTGCCACCCACAGAGTGTTACCAAGTGTTAGTGTGTATTGCAACCCAGTGTTAGTGTGTATTGCTACTAAGTGTTAGTGTGTATTGCTACCCAGTGTTAGTGTGTATTGCTACCCAGTTTAGTGTGTATTGCTACCCAGTGTTAGTGTGTATTGCCACCCAGTGTTAGTGTGTATTGCCATCCAGTGTTAGTTTGTATTGCTACACAGTGATAGTGTGTATTGCCATCCAGTGTTAGTTTGTATTGCTACCCAGTGATAGTGTGCATTGCCACCCAGTGTTAGTGTGTATTGCTACCAAGTGTTAGTGTGTATTGCTACCCAGTGTTAGTGTGTATTACTACCCAGTTTAGTGTGTATTGCTACCCAGTGTTAGTGTGTATTGCCACCCAGTGTTAGTGTGTATTGCCATCCAGTGTTAGTTTGTATTGCTACACAGTGATAGTGTGTATTGCCATCCAGTGTTAGTTTGTATTGCTACCCAGTGATAGTGTGCATTGCCACCCAGTGTTAGTGTGTATTGCTACCCAGTGTTAGTGTGTATTGCTACCCAGTGTTAGTGTGTATTGCCACCCAGTGTTAGTGTTTATTGCCACCCAGTGTTTGTGTGTATTACCACAGAGTGTTAATGCATAGTGCTACCAAGTATTAGTGTGCATTGCCACCCAGTGTTAGTGTGTATTGCCATCCAGTGTTAGTTTTTATTGCTACCCAGTGATAGTGTGTATTGCCACCCAGTGTTAGTGTGTATTGCTACAGAGTGTTAATGCATAGTGCTACGATGTGTTAATGTTTATTGCCACCCAGTGTTAGTGTGTATTGCTACCCAGTGTTAGTGTGTATTGCCATCCAGTGTTAGTGTGTATTGCCACCCAGTGTTAGTGTATATTGCCCCCCAAGTGTTAGTGTGTATTGCCACAGAGTGTTAATGCATAGTTCTACCAAGTGTAAGTGTGTATTGCCACCCAGTGTTAGTGTGTATTGCCACCCAGTGTTAGTGTGTATTGCCACCCACTTGTTAGTGTGTATTGTCACCCACTGTTAGTGTTTATTGCTACTCAGTGTAAGTGTATATTGACACCCAGTGTTAGTGTGTATTGACACCCACTGTTAGTGGGTATTGCCACCCAATGTTAGTGTGTATTGCCACCCACTGTTAGTGTGTAATTGCTACTCAGTGTAAGTGTATATTGACACCCAGTGTTAGTGTGTATTGCTAAATATGTTTTAAACTCTATATTAATGTTGCACGGACTAATTTGTTTTGACGAAAGTTCTAGGTGGGGAGTGTGGGTGGGGGGCGACGATGATATACATTGCTAATGACTGATTAAAGGGTCCGGCACTATGTGTGATGTGGGGGCGGGGGCGACGATGTACTCTTACATTGCTAATGACTGATTAAAGGGAGAGACTTTGATTGCTAAGCCGACAGATTATGCGGGCCCAAGACTGGTAGGGTTACTTCCCCAATAAAATGTATCTAACTGACGTGATTCGATGTGCCAATATTAAGTAAAATATCTATTTCTGAAAATATGGCTACTTTAATCATACACCTACCTATATCCATGCTGTAATGCTGCAGACGTTTTTTGACATAAACAAATGCTAAATAGTGGGAAAATGAGGGAAGTAAGAATGGCGAAACCACGTTAAAAACACAATTCCTAAACTTAATATATATGTACACTCAAGATGGTATAAAGTTACATTGCTGATTAAAGGGAGAGAATTATTGCAAGATACCGACAGATTATGCACGGTCAATCCCGATACGATTACTTCCCTAATAACATAGTACAAACTAAACATGTTAGTAAACGAGTCACTTGGAAAAAAGTAATACTTATTCTATGTGGTGGAACCTTAATCAACGAAAGTAGACCGGTGGATTGTTTAACATTTTATGATGAGTAAATAGACTTGAAATTGATCAATTCACTATATAACGCTCTATTTTGTAGTAGCTGGATGTTGCTGATAACATAGTGCATGTATTGATCATTTGTAAATTAAGTTGATTAAAGGTTTATATTAACGCCTTTTTATGTTCAAAGGACTAGGTATGATAAGGGACAACATTGGCCCCCAATATTGAAAGTTTTAATGCACAAGTTTTGAATATCTAGTTTAGCTACAAATGAACTGAATCACTATTAAAACTCATTACAAGTATGTCTGAAGGCTTTAAATGAGTTTAAGAGCCTCATAAACAAGGCATTTTCTTTCAAAAATTGACATTTTTTGTTAATTTTTAGCAGTTTTCGATCAGTTTTTGGTTTTGGAAATACAGAGCGCACCCTCGAGCACAGCTGAAGTTTTGGTAAAATAGGTACTTGATAGGGATGCATCATCAGCCAAAAAATTGTGTGTGCTCGGAGGTGCGCTCTATATTTTTAGGATCAAAATCTTGCCTAGAAAGGTCCAAAATCTACAAAATATAACACAATTACCAAATATGCCTTTTTTTGAGACCCTATTAATTCTTCTAGATAAATAAAATCAATAAAAATAAATTTTGAAGATAGAATATGATCAATTTACTTCAATATACACAACAGATTATATGTAAATATTATTCTTTTGCATTTTGAATATATTGGGGGCCAAAATACTGCTTTATCATACCATGTCCTTTGTAGAAAAAGTTCAAAACAACATTCCGGTAACGTAGTTCTTTGAATATGTCTAATTTATTAATTGTTGGACACATATTTTGATAGTTGAACGTTTAATTCACTCTTTGTATATGGTTATAACAATACAGCAAAGAATAGTTACATTACTTTATGAACTTTGTTTTATACTCTCTTAATAAAGTGGATGACTATAATGGCAGAGTGGATGACTATAATGGAAGAGTGGATGACTATAAAGGAAGCGTGAATGACTATAAAGGAAGCGTGAATGCCTATAATGGAAGAGTGGAATGACTATACTGGAAGAATTGAATTACTATATTGGAGGAGTGGATGTCTATAATAGAAGAGTGGATGACTATACTGCCGGAAAAGTGAACGACTATAAAGAAAGAGTGGATGAATGGATGACTATAATGAAAGAGTGAATGCCTATAATGGAAGAGTGGAATGACTATACTGGAAGAATTGAATTACTATAATGGAGGAGTGGATGTCTATAATAGAAGAGTGGATGACTATACTGCCGGAAAAGTGAACGACTATAAAGAAAGAGTGGATGAATGGATGACTATAATGAAAGAGTGAATGCCTATAATGGAAGAGTGGAATGACTATACTGGAAGAATTGAATTACTATAATGGAGGAGTGGATGTCTATAATAGAAGAGTGGATGACTATACTGCCGGAAAAGTGAACGACTATAAAGAAAGAGTGGATGAATGGATGACTATAATGAAAGAGTGAATGCCTATAATGGAAGAGTGGAATGACTATACTGGAAGAATTGAATTACTATAATGGAGGAGTGGATGTCTATAATAGAAGAGTGGATGACTATACTGCCGGAAAAGTGAACGACTATAAAGAAAGAGTGGATGAATGGATGAGAATAATGGAAGAATGGATGACTATAATGGAAGAGTGGATGACTATAATTGAAGAGTGGATGACTATAATGGACGAGTGGAATGACTGTAATGGAAGAATGGAATGAATATAATGGAGGAGTGGATGTTTATAATGGAAGAGTGGATGTCTATATTGCCGGAAAAGTGGACGACTATCATGGAAGAGTGGATGACTAGAATGGAAGAGTGGATGACTATAATGGAAGAGTGGACGATTATAATGGAAGTGTGGACGACTATAATGGAAGAGTGGATGACTATACTGACGGAAAAGTGGACGACTATAAAGGAAGAGTGGATGAATGGATGACTATAATGGAAGAATGGATGACTATAATGAAAGAGTGGATGACTATAATGGAAGAGTGGATGACTATAATGGAACAGTAGATGACTATACTGGAAGAGTGGATGACTGTAGTGGAAGAATGGATGACTGTAATGGAAGAGTGTAATGACTATAATGGAATAATGGAATGATTATAATGGAGGAGTGGGTGTCTATAATGGAAGAGTGGATGATTATACTGCCGGAAAAGTGGACGACTATAAAGGAATAGTGGATGAATGGATGACTATAAAGGAAGAGTGGATGACCATAATGGAAGAGTGGATGACTATAATGGAAGAGTGGATGGCTATAACAGAAAAGCGGATGATTATAATGGAAGAGTGGATGACTATAATGGAACAGTGGATGACTATAATAGAAAAGTAGATGACCATAATGGAAGAGTAGATGACCATAATGGAAAAGTGAATGACTATAATGGAAGAGTGGATGACTATAATGGAAGAGTGGATGACTATATTGGAAGAGTGGACCACTATAATGGAAGGGTAGATGACTATAATGGAAGAGTGGACGACTATAATGGAAGAGTGGATGACTATAATGGAAGAGTGGATGACTTTAATGGAAGAGTGGATGACTATAATAGAAAAGTAGATGACCATAATGGAAGGGTAGATGACCATAATGGAAAAGTGGATGACTATAATGGAAGAGTGGATGACTATAATGGAAGAGTGGATGACTATATTGGAAGATTGGACCACTATAATGGAAGGGTAGATGACCATAATGGAAAAGTGGATGACTATAATGGAAGAGTGGACGACTATAATGGAAGAGTGGATGACTATAATGGAAGAGTGGACGGCTATATTGGAAGAGTGGACGACTATAATGGAAGAGAGGATGACTATAATGGAAGAGTGAACCACTATAATGGAAGAATAGACAACTATAATGGAAGAGTGGATGACTATAATGGAAGAGTGGATGACTATAATGGAAAAGTGGATAAATACAATGCAATTTAATGTTGAGTAATGATTCAACACAGTTCAGGTTATTGAGAGCCTCCCCAGAGAGAGAAGGGTACTTAGGAATCCATGAAACCCGTCCTACTCTTACTACCTAATATATTTCTATGGTTCTTTAATTTGCTCGCATGATAGGCTCCGATACACGGGGCCGCCTGGTGTTCGTTCCCATCCGACGGACGAGGCTAAGGGAAAGTGTTTTATCACGACACACAATGACGCCTCTGAGGCTGGTATCCGGTCCTTTGGATCTCATGCCCACCGTACTATTCCCTGGGCCAGCCCTCCCCATAAAATACGTGGACAAATATGATAAATGTTCTAATGTGGTGGTACCTCAGTTGAAAAAAAAAAGGTTTTACCTTTTATGATGAGTAAATAGACCTGAAATTACAAATTGCATTGTGTAGCGCTGTATTGTAGTACGTGTTAACAATTCTAATAAGGCCATATTAACCATTGCCAGTTGGTAAATTAAGTTTAATTACCCTTTTCATCATTTTCTATTTTATAGCACATATTTTTGACAAAAAATGATGACCTAGTTTCATTAACACTTTCCAGACTTGTGTTGATGTTTATAACCATTCAAAGATAAGTTACTGTTGACTTTGAGCTCGTTATTGTAGACAAGGATTATGGTGAATGTGACCTTGACCTTGCTTATGGAGATACTGTGATTTGATTAGAAGATAACTATTAAAGTGTTGCCACAGCCTCATGCCTTTGTGATACATAGACTCTCGGGTCTAATTCAGCTCTTCGGATCACACTTAACTATTTCTCAAAATAAACAAGATCTTCTGGGTTAATACCTTGCATGCTTGCCCATACCCGTAATACATCATGCGATTATGTTTTTCGGTGTTTTTTTATGGCTTTCGTAGCTGGGATATAACTTAAAGAAAAATCTACGCCCTTTGTGATAAAAACTTGCTGAAGAAGTTTACTTGTTATAACTTAAGTTGGGTACTAAATATGTATCATATAATACCAATATACACAAGCAACCGATGTTACAGATGTATTTAACAATATTAGGTTAAATGACTGCCTTTAAAACAATATCGTTATTTTGAATTTACACACGCTTTGGAAACAACATTTATTAGTAATGCTTAATGATGATGAAAATTGGGAATTATACCACTAAACCACATTTGAAAACACAATTCCGAACAAAACAAACCATATTAACTTAGTTGTAAACTCTATGTCATTATTAGTCAGCGTGCCTATCTAGAACAGGTGATGCTCTTATACACGACTAGAGACTGATTAAAGGGAGAACAATATATTACAATGCAGTACAGTTGTAAACTCTATGTCATTATTAATCAGCGGACCTATCTAGAACAGGTCGATGCTCTTATACACGACTAGAGACGGATTAAAGGGAGAACAATATATTACAATGCAGTACAGTTGTAAACTCTATGTCATTATTAATCAGCGGACCTATCTAGAACAGGTGATACTCTTATACACGACTAGAGACGGATTAAAGGGAGAACAATATATTACAATGCAGTACAGTTGTAAACTCTATGTCATTATTAACCAGCGGGTCTATCTAGAACAGGTGATACTCTTATACACGACTAGAGACGGATTAAAGGGAGAACAATATATTACAATGCAGAACAGTTGTAAACTCTATGTCATAATTAATCAGCGGGTCTATCTAGAACAGGTGATACTCTTATACATGACTAGAGACGGATTAAAGGGACAACATTATTATATTACAATGCTGACAGTAAGACGTTTACACAATGAAATCATTAGTTAATCATTTATGAGAAAAATATATTTAAAATATTATAATGTGGTGGAATCCCAATCGACAACACTGGTGTTGGAAACAATTTTATAAAACATAGGTCCGACATGGCACACTTCACAGTGTAACGCTCTATTTGAATACAGAGTACAAACTATCTGAGTTTGTTTATTATATGCCAGCAGTTTTAAAGTCAAAATGATACTGGACTAATAAATCGTGATGCTAATGTTAATGTTCGACAATATCTTCAAGATTGCCCTGTGTACATTTTTAACTTTCCATTGCACCTCTACAACCTTGCCGACAAATATGAGACTGTTTTACCATTTCTGTTTCTAATATATACAGGATTATTGCACTAATCAACACACAACTTCAGACAAGAAAAACAGCTTCCTCGTTAGCGGAGATGACAAAAGATGGTCACACGTTGGCGCTACTGCCAGGAGAACTCGACATTGCCCAGAGGGCAGCAGTTATCAACCGGTTCAAGGACGGCAGGGAGAAGGTGTTAATAACAACTAAAGTTTCCGCAATAGGTATGCTACAGTTCTTGAGACATGAAGTAGGTTTTCACGCTCTGTAACGTCTTCTCTTTCTACTCTGTAATATATTAACCAGATCTTTTATACATATTTGGGGAACAAAAGCAAGGAAGTTCACAGTGAAATGCATTTAAATAACATTCTTAAATGGTGATGGTGGTAGTGAACGTTGGCCTGATACTTAGTGTGTCGCTTACATAGCATTGCAGACAATTATGGATCACTTTAACAGTCGTCGTAGGTCAATTATCGTCTGTCACTCTTTAACCACCTGCAACCTAACATTGGCCATAACTTGACAAGTTTACCCGTGTTCATGAAACTTTACAAATATCTTCATCTTACCCATTGAAATGTCATTGTTCATATCCAATTACTTTGACTTTCATTTTGGCAACGTTACTCCCCTGTTCATAAAACCTTAACCTGCAACCAAACTTGGAAACATATTGACCCACCGTAATGAAACTTGATACATGTTTTACCTTATCGATTATTCAAATGCCATTGACATGTCCAATAAATCTGACTTTCATTTCAGCAGAGGTATTCCCCTTTTCATAAAACTTAACTTGCAACATATTGGTAAAAATGTCATGGCAATACAACTGTATACAGATCTTTTGTTTATATAAAACCTTTACAATTTAAACAAAACATCTACTCCATAATTGATGAAGAACTGCACCCACGGTCTTCAAGATTTAAAGTCAGATTGTCCTTGCTGGAGTAAACTCAGGCAGGCGACACACGTGTTATATTGGAACACCCTTCTAGTTTTTATTATAATTCCAGGTATTGATGCAGAAATGGTGACGGTGGTGGTTAACTTTGACCTGCCATTTACTTGCTGTTCTAAATCCATGTATTGATGCAGAAAGGGTGACGGTGAAGGTGAACTTTGACCTGCCATTTAATTGTTGTTTTGATTTCAGGTATTGATGCAGAAATGGTGACGGTGGTGGTGAACTTTGACCTGCCACTTAGTTGTTTTAATTCCAGATTTTGATGTGAAAATGTTAACGGTGGTGGTGAACGTTAACCTGCCATTTAATTGTTATTCTATTTCCAGGAATTGATGCAGTAATGGTGACGGTGGTGGTGAACTTTGACCTGCCACTTAGTTGTTCTAATTCCAGATTTTGATGTAAAAATGTTCACGGTGGTGGTGAACTTTGATCTGCTATTTAATTGTTATTGTAATACCAGGTATTGATGTAGAAATGGTGATGGTGGTGGAGAACTTTGACCTGCCACTTAGTTGTTATTCTAATTCCAGGTATTGATGTAGAAATGGTGACGGTGGTGATGAACATTGACCTGCCATTTACTTGTTATTCTAATACCAGGTATTGATGTAGAAATGGTGATGGTGGTGGAGAACAACTTTGACCTGCCACTTAGTTGTTATTCTAATTCCAGGTATTGATGTAGAAATGGTGACGGTGGTGATGAACATTGACCTGCCATTTACTTGTTATTCTAATTTCAGGTATTGATGCAGAAATGGTGACGGTGGTGGTGAACTTTGATGTGCCACTTAGTTGTTGTTCTAATTCAGTTATTGATGTAGAAATGGTGAGGGTGGTGGTGAACTTTGACCTGCCCCTTAGTTGTTATTCTAATACCAGGTATTGATGTAGAGATGGTGACGGCGGTGGTGAACTATGACCTGTCATCTAGTTGTTATTCTAATTCCAGGTATTGATGTAGAAATGGTGATGGCGGTGGTGAACTTTGACCTGCCACTTAGTTGTTATTCTAATTCCAGGTATTGATGCCGAAATGGTGACGGTGGTGGTGAAATTTCACCTGCCACATAGTTGTCATCTAATTCCGGGTATTGATGCAGAAATGGTGATGGTGGTGGTGAACTTTGATCTGCCAGTTAATTATTGTTCTTATGCCAGGTATTGATGCAGAAATGGTGACGGTGGTGGTGAACTTTGACCTGCCAATTGGTTGCTGTAATTCCAGATATTGATGTAAAAATGTTTACGGTGGTGGTGAACTTTGACCTGCTACTTAATGTTTGTTCTAATGCCAAGTATTGATGCAGAAATGGTGACGGTGGTTATGAACTTTGACCTGCCACTTGGTTGTTGTAATTTCAGATATTGATGTAAAAATGTTTACGGTGGTGGTGAACTTTGACGTGCTACTTAGTTGTTATTCTAATTCCAAGTATTGATGTAGAAATGGAGACGGTGGTGGTGAATTTTTTTCTGCCACTTAATTGTTATTCTAATGTCAAGTATTGATGTAGAATGGTGACGGTGGTGTTGAACTTTGACCTGCTACTTAGTTGTTATACTAATTCCAAGTATTCATGTAGAAATGGAGACGGTGGTGGTGAAATTTGTTTTGCCAATTAATTGTTATTCTAATGTCAGGTATTGATGTAGAAATGGTGACGGTGATGGTGAACTTTGACCTGCTACTTAGTTGTTATTCTAATGTCAGGTATTGATGTAGAAATGGTGACGGTGATGGTGAACTTTGACCTGCTACTTAGTTGTTATTCTAATTCCAGGTATTGATGTAGAAATGGTGACGGTGATGGTGAACTTTGACCTGCCACTTAATTATTATTCTAATTTCAGGTATTGGTGCAGAAATGGTGACGGTGGTGGTGAACTTTGACCTGCCACTTAGTTGTTTTAATTCCAGATTTTGATGTGAAAATGTTAACGGTGGTGGTGAACTTTGATCTGCCATTTAATTGTTATTCTATTTCCAGGAATTGATGCAGTAATAGTGACGGTGGTGGTGAACTTTGACCTGCCACTTAGTTGTTCTAATTCCAGATTTTGATGTAAAAATGTTCACGGTGGTGGTGAACTTTGATCTGCTATTTAATTGTTATTCTAATTCCAGGAATTGATGTAGAAATGGTGACGGTGGTGGTGAACTTTGATGTGCCATTTACTTGTTATTCTAATACCAGGTATTGATGTAGAAATGGTGACGGTGGTGGTGAACTTTGATGTTCCACTTAGTTGTTATTCTAATTCCAGGTATTGATGCAGAAATGGTGACGGTGGAGGTGAAGTTTGACCTGCCATTTACTTGTTATTCTAATACCAGGTATTGATGTAGAAATGGTGACGGTGGTGGTGAACTTTGACCTGCTACTTAGCTGTTATTCTATTTCCAGTATTGATGCAGAAATGGTGACGGTGGTGGTGAACTTTGACCTGCCACTTAGTTGTTATTCTAATGTCAGGTATTGATGCAGAAATGGTGATGGTGGTGGAGAACTTTGACCTGCCACTTAGTTGTTATTCTAATTCCAGGTATTGATGTAGAAATGGTGACGGTGGTGGTGAACTTTGACCTGCCACTTAGTTGTTGTTCTAATTCCAGGTACTGATGTAGAAATGGTGACGGTGGTGATGAACTTTGACCTGCCACTTAGTTGTTATTCTAATTCCAGGTTTTGATGTAGAAATGGTGACGGTGGTGGTGAACTTTGACCTGCCACTTAGTTGTTGTTCTAATTCAGTTATTGATGTAGAAATGGTGAGGGTGGTGGTGAACTTTGACCTGCTACTTAGTTGTTATTCTAATTCCAGGTTTTGATGTAGAAATGGTGACGGTGGTGATGAACTTTGACCTGCCACTTAGTTGTTATTCTAATTCCAGTTATTTATGTAGAAATGATGACGGTGGTGGTGAACTTTGACCTGCCACTTAGTTGTTGTTCTAATTCAGTTATTGATGTAGAAATGGCGAGGGTGGTGGTGAACTTTGACCTGCCACTTAATTGTTGTTCTAATTCAGTTATTGATGTAGAAATGGTGTCGGTGGTGGTGAACTTTAACCTGCCACTTAGTTGTTATTCTTATTCCAGGTATTGATGTAGAAATGGTGACGGTGGTGGTGAACTTTGACCTGCCACTTAGTTGTTATTCTAATTCCAGGTATTGATGTAGAAATGGTGACGGTGGTGGTGAACTTTAACCTGCCACTTAGTTGTTATTCTAATTCCAGGTATTCATGTAGAAATGGAGACGGTGGTGGTGAACTTTGTTTTGTCAATTAATTGTTATTCTAATGTCAGGTATTGATGTAGAAATGGTGACGGTGATGGTGAACTTTGACCTGCTACTTAGTTTTATTCTAATTCCAGGTATTGATGCAGAAATGGTGACGGTGGTGGTGAACTTTGACCTGCCACTTAATTGTTGTTCTAATACCAGGTAATTTGTTTTGCCAATTAATTGTTATTCTAATGTCAGGTATTGATGCAGAAATGGTGACGGTTGTGGTGAACTTTGACCTGCTACTTAGTTGTTATTCTAATTCCAAGTATTCATGTAGAAATGGAGACGGTGGTGGTGAACTTTGTTTTGTCAATTAATGGTTATTCTAATGTCAGGTATTGATGTAGAAATGGTGACGGTGATGGTGAACTTTGACCTGCTACTTAGTTGTTATTCTAATTCCAGGTATTGATGCAGAAATGGTGACGGTGGTGGTGAACTTTGACCTGCCACTTAATTGTTGTTCTAATACCAGGTAATTTGTTTTGCCAATTAATTGTTATTCTAATTCAAGGTATTAATGTAGAAATGGTGACGGTGGTGGTGAACTTTGATGTGCCATTTATTTGTTATTCTGATGCCATGTATTAATGCAGAAATAGTGGCGGTGGTAGTGAACTTTAATGTGCCATTTAATTGTTATTCTAATGTCAGGTATTGATGCAGAAATGGTGAAGGTGGTGGTTAACTTTGATGTGCCATTTAATTGTTATTCTAATTCCAGGTATTGGTGCAGAAATGGTGACGGTGGTGGTGAACTTTGACCTGCCATTTAATTGTTGTTCTAATACCATGGATTGATGCAGAAATGGTGACGGTTGTGGTGAACTTTCATGTGCCATTTAATTGTTATTCTAATTCAAGGTATTGGTGCAGAAATGGTGACGGTGGTGGTGAACTTTGACCTGCCATTTAATTGTTGTTCTAATACCATGGATTGATGTAGAAATGGTGACGGTTGTGGTGAACTTTGATGTGCCATTTATTTGTTATTCTGATGCCATGTATTAATACAGAAATAGTGGTGGTGGTAGTGAACTTTGATCTGCCACTTAATTGTTATTCTAATGCCATGCAGTAATGCAGAAATGGTGACGGCGGTGGTGAACTTTTACCTGCCACTTAGTTGTTATTCTACTTCCAGGTATTGATGCAGATATGGTGGCGGTGGTAGTGAACTTTGATGTGCCATTTAACTGTTATTCTAATGTCAGGTATTGATGCAGAAATGGTGAAGGTGGTGGTGAACTTTGATGTGCCATTTAATTGTTATTCTAATACCAGGTATTGATGCAGAAATGGTGACGGTGGTGGTGAACTTTGATGTGCCATTTTTGTTGTTTTTCTTTACCGCCAGCAATGACGATCCCCAGAAGTATCTGGGTAGGGTATAATCCAACACCTTATATCCTCCACCACAGTAATAATAATTAAAAAAAATAACAGTTCACACTATTTAAGTTCTATTTACGCCTTTTAAGTTTATTTAAAAGTCACTTGGGTTTAACGCTTTCATTATTACTCACTAAATCTTAAAGATCACACGTTATTAATGGACGGTCAGCCAAGAAGGAGTTAATGGAGACTTTTATAAAGTCTATTTAATTGTTATTCTATTGCCAGGTATTGATGCAGAAATGGTGACGGCGGTGGTGAACTTTGACCTGCCACTTAGTTGTTATTCTAATACCAGGTATTGATGCAGAAATGGTGACGGTGGTGGTGAACTTTGATGTGCCATTTAAATGTTATTCTGCCAGTTATTGATGCAGAAATGGTGAAGGTGGTGGTGAACTTTGATGTGCCATTTAATTGTTATTCTAATGCCAGGTATTGATTCAGAAATGGTGAAGGTGGTGGTGAACTTTGATGTGCCATTTAATTGTTATTCTGCCAGTTATTGATGCAGAAATGGTGACGGTGGTGGTGAACTTTGATGTGCAATTTAATTGTTATTCTGCCAGTTATTGATGCAGAAATGGTCAGGTGGTGGTAAACTTTGATGTGCCCTTTAATTGGTATTCTAATGCCAGGTATTGATGCAGAAATGATGACGGCTGTGGTGAACTTTGACCTGCCACTTAGTTGTTATTCTAATTCCATATATTGATGCAGAAATGGTGACGGTGGTAGTGAACTTTGATGTGCCATTTAATTGTTATTCTAATGCCATGTATTGATGCAGAAATGGTGACGGTGGTGGTGAACTTTGATGTGCCATTTAATTGTTATTCTAATACCCGGTATTGATGCAGAAATGGTGACGGCGGTGGTGAACTTTGACCTGCCACTTAGTTGTTATTCTAATTCCATGTATTGATGCAGAAATGGTGACGGTGGTAGTGAACTTTGATGTGCCATTTAATCGTTATTCTAATGCCAGGTATTGATGCAGAAATGTTGACGGCGGTGATGAACTTTGATGTGCCATTTAATTGTTATTCTAATACCAGGTATTGATGCAGAAATGGTGACGGTGGTGGTGAACTTTGATGTGCCATTTAATTGTTATTCTGCCAGTTATTGATGCAGAAATGGTCAGGTGGTGGTGAACTTTGATGTGCCATTTAATTGTTATTCTAATGCCAGGTATTAATGCAGAAATGGTGACGGTGGTGGTGAACTTTGATGTGCCATTTAATTGTTATTCTATTGCCAGGTATTGATGTAGAAATGGTGACGGTGGTGGTGAACTTTGACCTACCACTTACTTGTTATTCTAATGCCAGGTATTGATGCAGAAATGGTGACGGTGGTGGTGAACTTTGACCTACCACTTACTTGTTATTCTAATGCCAGGTATTGATACAGAAATGGTGACGGTGGTGGTGAACTTTGACCTACCACTTACTTGTTATTCTAATGCCAGGTATTGATGCAGAAATGGTGACGGTGGTGGTGAACTTTGACCTACCACTTACTTGTTATTCTAATGCCAGGTATTGATACAGAAATGGTGACGGTGGGGTTGAACTTTGACCTGCCACTTAGTTGTTATTCTAATACCAGGTATTGATGCAGAAATGGTGACGGTGGTGGTGAACTTTGACCTGCCACTTAGTGGTTATTCTAATACCAGGTATTGATGCAGAAATGGTGACGGTGGTGGTGAACTTTGACCTACCACTTACTTGTTATTCTAATGCCAGGTATTGATACAGAAATGGTGCCGCTGGTGTTGAACTTTGACCTGCCACTTAGTTGTTATTCTAATACCAGGTATTGATGCAGAAATGGTGACGGTGGTGGTGAACTTTGACCTACCACTTACTTGTTATTCTAATGCCAGGTATTGATGCAGAAATGGTGACGGTGGTGGTGAACTTTGACCTACCACTTAATTGTTATTCTAATGCCAGGTATTGATATAGAAATGGTGCCGGTGGTGTTGAACTTTGACCTGCCACTTAGTTGTTATTCTAATACCAGGTATTGATGCAGAAATGGTGACGGTGGTGGTGAACTTTGACCTACCACTTACTTGTTATTCTAATGCCAGGTATTGATACAGAAATGGTGACGGTGGTGGTGAACTTTGACCTACCACTTACTTGTTATTCTAATGCCAGGTATTGATGTAGAAATGGTGACGGTGGTGGTGAACTTTGACCTACCACTTGCTTGTTATTCTAATGCCAGGTATTGATACAGAAATGGTGCCGGTGGTGTTGAACTTTGACCTGCCACTTAGTTGTTATTCTAATACCAGGTATTGATGTAGAAATGGTGACGGTGGTGGTGAACTTTGATGTGCCACTTAATTGTTATTCTAATTGCAGGTACTGATGCAGAAATAGTGACGGTAGTGATGAACTTTGATCTGCCACTTAGTATTTTTTCTGATTCCAGGTATTGATGCGGAAATGGTGACGGTGGTGGTGAACTTTGACCTACCACTTACTTGTTATTCTAATGCCAGGTATTGATACAGAAATGGTGACGGTGGTGGTGAACTTTGACCTACCACTTAGTTGTTATTCTAATACCAGGTATTGATGCAGAAATGGTGACGGTGGTGGTGAACTTTGACCTACCACTTACTTGTTATTCTAATGCCAGGTATTGATGCAGAAATGGTGACGGTGGTGGTGAACTTTGACCTACCACTTAATTGTTATTCTAATGCCAGGTATTGATATAGAAATGGTGCCGGTGGTTGTTGATTTTTGACCTGCCACTTAGTTGTTATTCTAATACCAGGTATTGATGCAGAAATGGTGACGGTGGTGGTGAACTTTGACCTACCACTTACTTGTTATTCTAATGCCAGGTATTGATACAGAAATGGTGACGGTGGTGGTGAACTTTGACCTACCACTTACTTGTTATTCTAATGCCAGGTATTGATGTAGAAATGGTGACGGTGGTGGTGAACTTTGACCTACCACTTGCTTGTTATTCTAATGCCAGGTATTGATGCAGAAATGGTGCCGGTGGTGTTGAACTTTGACCTGCCACTTAGTTGTTATTCTAATACCAGGTATTGATGCAGAAATGGTGACGGTGGTGGTGAACTTTGACCTACCACTTACTTGTTATTCTAATGCCAGGTATTGATGCAGAAATGGTGACGGTGGTGGTGAACTTTGACCTACCACTTAATTGTTATTCTAATGCCAGGTATTGATATAGAAATGGTGCCGGTGGTGTTGAACTTTGACCTGCCACTTAGTTGTTATTCTAATACCAGGTATTGATGCAGAAATGGTGACGGTGGTGGTGAACTTTGACCTACCACTTACTTGTTATTCTAATGCCAGGTATTGATACAGAAATGGTGACGGTGGTGGTGAACTTTGACCTACCACTTACTTGTTATTCTAATGCCAGGTATTGATGTAGAAATGGTGACGGTGGTGGTGAACTTTGACCTACCACTTGCTTGTTATTCTAATGCCAGGTATTGATACAGAAATGGTGCCGGTGGTGTTGAACTTTGACCTGCCACTTAGTTGTTATTCTAATACCAGGTATTGATGTAGAAATGGTGACGGTGGTGGTGAACTTTGATGTGCCACTTAATTGTTATTCTAATTGCAGGTACTGATGCAGAGATGGTGACGGTAGTGATGAACTTTGATCTGCCACTTAGTATTTTTTCTGATTCCAGGTATTGATGCGGAAATGGTGACGGTGGTGGTGAACTTTGACCTGCCAATACTTCAAGAATCAAATTGGCTTACTGCGAAACATACGTGCACAGAATAGGAAGAACGGGGATGCTTGGGAAGGTCGGAATCGCAATAAACATGATAGATGGACAAAGAACAAACACAGTTATGAAAGCAATAGAAAAACATTTTAGTAAGTTTGAATTGTTGTGAGTGTTACCTATTTGTGTATACCCCACCACAGAGGTTTACAATAGTGAGTGTTACCT